>CM042445.1:7131179-7296179 GCA_023631565.1 Gymnocephalus cernua
CCTTGATAATGTTTAATAGCCATGGACTCATTAGTGTTAACATCATTCTAATTGCGCTGAAGTGGCCTTCACAGTACATAAACAAACACAGGCTGGAGCTGGTGTACTGTAAGCATCCATTCTGAAAGTGATGACTTTACGAAATGGTGGCTCAAATCGTACAATTACTGCGCTCACAAGCCATTAAATGGACTGACATGAAAGGGATACAAAGTTTTTTTTTTTTTAAATTATATCATCAAGGAACAAGGTATATGTTTTGAAGTATATTTTTTTCACAGAAACTTGCCAAATACTAATACCAACCACCCAATGTTATCAGCCGATTGAATGGGTGTTATTAGTCGTTATCAGCCGGTATGGCCTTACTCTACCTCCTCGTTGGCTTAGTAGGCCTTTAGCATCTATTGTTGGATCTCCTATCGGCACTCGCTCAGGGCAACTGATCGACAGCGGCTCTGTAAGATGACGTAGTATGAAGAGCAACAATGGTAGGGAGTAGTATAGTAGTATAAAGAGTGAAAGTCCACATTAGGGGGATGGATAGGGGTAGTGGATGGGTCAAAGTAACTGAGACTCTAAAATGAGTCTCCACTGACTTCACCTCTCCAGCTTATTACATGCATGTAATGGCCTCATGGAAACGCCAAGCCAACACCTTGCACAATCAGATTGTCCGAACCGACATCCACTTCCACTTTAGCAACTTAGAGCCTAACATGAAATAGACCCCTGCAGTCCACTTGACCTGAGGTTGGAGCAACATTCAAAATGGTTCTTTAATGCAATGAACTGAGTGCACTGAGTCGGGCTCGAGTAACTTGGTATGGTGGTACTAGAGGTGTAGGAGTGGTGGGAAGAAAAATGTGAACAGCTAAGGGAATCATTTTGCATCAGAAGAAAAGATGGTTATAATTTATAATTGGTGCAAGGACGGACAGATGTTAGAGAGTGGGGGAGGTGATGGAGTGAATGATTGAAGGCAACCAAAAGAAGTTGAGAGAGACCAAGAGACACAAGGTGTGTGTGTGTGTGTGTGTGTGTGTGGGAGGGTGGGGGGGAATCAATGGGAAGCCTCTTCCTAGGAGTGCAGATCCACTCTATTCCATTCCCCAGGACTGTACTCCTCAGGCTCTAGGGTATCCCACATCAAAGGCGGATGAAGTGGGGGAGATGAAAGAACAACATTGTCTGTAGTGGATGTGTGAGGTGCATGCATTAACTATCGTGTGCATGTGTGTTAAATGTGTTCCGACATGCACATGTGATGAGCAGCCACAGGTCAGTCCACAAAGGATTCGGGTGATCTTGTGAAGATATGACTGTTGTTGACACATGAAAGCTGCTGAGTGGTACTCAGCGTTACACAACTGCCGATCCCTTTTTCTGCCAACATAGAGAGTCTATAATCTATTCACCCAGCTATCAGGAGCTTCCATCCATAAAGATTAGCCTTGGAAGACAAAAAACAGAATAGAAGCATGTGTCTTTGAAGACTGAAGGTGGCCCAGACCTCCTCTGATGTCATGAGACTTAAAACCAAAATCTGCCGCACACTGCTGTGGCGGGTACTCAACTGAATAGCTGCAGTACATACTAAGAATGGGTCAGACTGAGTAAATACAGCGAGGAGACGATTGCATACAGTACACAGTATTTATCTACAAGCCAGCTCTCTGAGGACCCTGGGTAGTCATCTGAAATGTCGATGGTGCCTCTGTTCTCGGATGTCGAATCAGTGTTGAAGTGTGTGAATAAAGCAGAGACACTCGATTGGACTCTTTTCGTCTTTCCTCCCTCGTCTCACCTGGCCCGAGGACTCCAGGACAGGGGCGACTGTCTGACTACGCCTGTAACAGAGCTGATATTTCACATGTGGGCGAGGGGGAGCTAGCACGTCGGACGAGCCAGGCAAGGGATGGGAGATACTAAATAAATGACTGTCTGTACTTTGCTGAGAGCCCTTCAGTGGCGAACAAATCAAGCCAAACCAATAATGTGACGAGACAAAAGCCAATCACGAGAGAGAAAAGAGAGAGAAAAGAGGAACAGAAAAGAAGATTTGCTGTGCCGTGTCTGGAACCACAACATTTAGCCAGAGGCGCGTCACTTACTCCCTCTCTCTTTCTCTAACTGCCTGCCTTTCTCTTTCTTTATCTTTAACCCTCCCTTTGTCCCTCCATCCCCTCTCTTTCTCTGCCGGGTTGGCAGTCAAACCTAGCAGGCTGCGGCCGTTACATAACAATTCATCTGTTGGCTGGTGCTGAGAGACTTCTTGGCGGCGGATGCACAAGCAGCAACTGAAGCCCTTAATGGGGGGGGGGGGGGGGGGGGGGGGTTCACAGACGCTTGTGCACACAAACAAACAAACAGCCTGTAAGAGGTTGGGAAAACAAACACTGGGGTCACTGGTGGAGGCCTCGCGCTCTTCTTCGCTGGTGCGTTATGTAAGCTGAGGAGCCAACTGGACTCCCAAGCAATCTGTTGGGTTTAATAATGTTTTGCTGAAGTCACTGACACTTATGCCAATACACTTTAATTTGTGTTTTACATAAACACACTTCAGGCTGTTACAAATAGGGAGATGTGTATATATGTATCATTAATAATAATAATGTAGCCTATTTAGCTAGATTGATGCACACTGCCCATGTTTTCACTTTCTGTATATGCAAGAGCCCTGCATGTTGCTGTGGGGGCAAACATGATATGTACAAAGGAGTCATGTTTACTGATATAGCCCGAAAATCCCATGTTTGTCTTATGGGGCATTATTATCTACATAACAAATATCTCTATTCTTAGTCCCTTGATTTGGATAAGGAAAAACTCAAAATAAATGTGCATGAAAAAGGATATTATTTCTTGTTTCAGCCAAAAGGTTCATGACACTTATCCTTCTTGCAGTTTAAGTATCTGTACTTACAAGAAGTCCCTTTTTCTGTGTCTAAACCTACCCAAACAAGGTGTCAGATCTGAAAATCCATTTTTCTTTTCTTCTAACAGTCATTATTACCTCCGCCAAACAGGTAATGTTTTCGCTTTGTTTGTCTGTCTATCAGCAGGATTACGGAAAAAACTACTGGCCCGACTTTTATGAAACTTGGTGGAAGGGTGTAGAATGGGCGAAGGAAGAACTCATTACATTTGGGAGTGGATACGAATCACTGGACGGATTAACATTGCGAGATAGGGCATGGCCTGGGCAAGGTCTGTGCTCTCCAAATGCCCTTCTGGTTTGTAAAAGTTTTGGAAGGCAGGGACAAATGATGTCCTGCCGATAGATGTGTTTGACAAGGAAACTAATGCTGTTCTGTCATCAGTTAATACTTACTGGCTAAGGAGAGGGAATGGCAATGGCAATGAAGGGGGACACGGTCTAGATAAGACTTCCCGAGCTTACTGAATGCAACAATGCTGCTCACTGTACTGAGACTCGACAAGGATGTTGCTGCTGTGGTGGAACCAGACGCTGCATACCAATAATGTTTCACTTGATGTCCACAAATGGCACAGCTGCCGCTGACTAAAGCGAGGCCTCTTTGTGTGTGGAGGGCAGAAGATGTCAAAAGGTTTCAAAGTCCTCGCTCATTACTTTGACTGCATTAACCCAAAAGTAGCGGTACTTATTTGTTCATTTGCATGTTTCCCTCTTACTGATTCTGTGTACTTTTCCTAGCATGCTCGGGGCAGCCTAACCTTCAAACCGCAGCATTAACATGTCATTTCCTCCGCTCGTAGCCTGGAGGGGGTGCTTAAACCAAAGCAGTCTTGATGACTACACTGACTGCATTGGAACAGTGGGGAAAAACACAGGAAAAGGGTTTAGCTCCGGGCTATTTCAGAGCCTGTTGAGAATGTTTGGACAATGCATGGCAGCACTGGTAGGATGGGCTGTGGCTGTTACGCACTCATTTACGATCCCTAAATGTCATGATGGTGCCATTCTGCAAAAGAGGAAATTAATTTAGTGCCGAGAAAAAGAAGCTGTGTCCGACGCGAAGACATTTGTTCTCATTGCATACTCGTCCAAGTGCCTTTACGTACAAAGGACCGTTCGCGCTCTCTTCCTAAGTGAAGACAGGTTATAGAAATTAAGTGGAGCCAAGATGGTTGAAAGAGACGCTTAGAGGCAAATAAAGCCCCAGATCTCATTTCATCTCGTCTTATTAACAGCGGTGAGCAGATAGCGCCACGTTTGCCACCTAAACAGAAGCAGCGATGTGATTTGATGCAACCAGGCAGCCATTCCAGTGTCCACACACTCCAGTGGCATCTCCACCTCCACAATAACTCTGCTACCTCACACAACCCAAATTCATTTCCCGAGCTCGTACTTAAGTGTGCACGCCGTGGCTAATGAGGAAAATTAGACAAACAACGAGCACGGTTCACCCTGGATTTGAGTCAACACTTCTCAGACAGTCAGGACCGGGGGGGGGGTCTCACGATAGCAAGGAAATATATTATTGCAGCCAGTTCTCGCTGGTAAACAAACAGCAAACATTTTCTCTGTAATTAGCAGAGCTTCCCTGCCAAAGCATGGCGACTACAGTGATCACAGCCATCATTCGGAGCTGTCGAGATGTATGACATGTAAGCTTTCGCTGCAAAACTGTTAAACCATGTAGGGAAGCGTCTGTACCTCGCTATCTTTTGATAGGTCTCTTTCTTTTTCTGTGCTCTCTGACTGTCTCTACGGGCCACGGGGATGTGACACGTCTTGGCTGTCTTGGAGTACAGATGCAAACACCTGAAATACACGACATCCAATTGTCTAGCTAAGTGGATGCACGGAGAAAGGATGTAAAAAGAAAGTGAATCTGTAGTTTAGCTCTAAATTAGTGCTACATGCCTTCAGGCTCATCAGAAGAAGAAATCTCGGCACAGCGCGTTGACTTTAACAGGTTTATGATATGCGTTGTGAGCTCCAAGCTTGCAATAAATTATGTCCGCTTAAAAAAAATAATTAAAAGGAGGAAAAAAAAAAGGGTTTGAACAGTTCTCAAACCCATCACGGCTGAATGTCCCCCTCGGCAGGACCAAAGAACGTGCCAACAACACTCAGGGGGAAAAAACCCTAAGAGGATCATTTTCAAACTGGAACTGATTTTGAACACAGTACTTCCTCTCTTCCCTTCCTTCTCCATTCCCTTTCCCTCCCCATCACTCTCACCCAGCAGATTAAAAAAAGGGTTTCACAGATGTCAAGAAGTATTAGCTTCTTGTACGAGGCTGTGAGGATACAGGGATAGACCTCTTCGTCTTGTGCTCTCTGTCTTTCCGTTTCTCCCCCGCATCCCTCCAAGAGTTCAGGGCGTGTAGCTGTGTGGAGGCCCCCTACCTTTCGTTCAGCAACACTGCACTGATGTTCCATTTAAACAAGATTTATTGAGGGAGGATAAAAATGATGTGCAACGCTCGGAAATCACAAAGGCAGGCGGCTACACAGGGGAGTCACACTGGGCGACACTTTTCTTTCATAAAGCTTAACAATTCATTTACTGTTATCAGAGCAACGCAATGAAATAGTCGGTGCCAGAATTGCATGGGCCTGCAAAAAAAAAAAAGCGGTAGTAAGAGGTAATGGAGTGACCTCGCTGTGAAGAGGGTTTCATAGAGACTATTTCTTTGGAAGGAGGTGATTCCACTGAAAGCCGTGGATCATCCACAGTTCCTGGGACATTTGTTTTGGAAAGACGCACAAGGCTTTTTAATGCAATCTTTCTTCCTTGTGAGCACCACAAAGTCAATTTCATCCACCTCCACCGAATGGGGGTGAAGGCATAAATCTGACAGAAGGACATCGCACAACTTGGGCAAATAAACCATTACCTCTAGTGGTTGGATACAGCAGCGTATTATGGCATTTGTGAGTAAAGAATTACAATAATTACGGAGCCGGGGGAGGGGGGTAATATTCCCAGAAGCTTGGATATTCTGAGATTTAAGTGGTGAATTTGTGAGAGAAAACTCACAAATTTACGAGACAAAAACTCAACATTCTCTGAGATTAAAGTCACATATTCACAATTTTTTTGTTTGGGAAAAATAGTGTGCATTATTAGTGTGCATACTTTGCAAGGCTGGATCAACCTCATCACACCACAGTTCATGCCACTTGCCACTTGGATGACCTAATAAAAATAACAGTATAATTTGCATTCGGATAGTCAGAGAACTTCTGAATGAAACATATCCTGCTACATCCCACATTCAGGGTACAGCACAGAGCTCGGGTAAAGAAAAATGTGGGGGGAGCAAGTGTATAAGGTCTGGGTGAAATTGTCAGTAGAGACAGAACTAGAGCTCTGTCTCTCTCAGCGAGAGTTATTGGCCAAGGTGAGATTTACGTGGAGAAGAGAGGACGAGGAGGGAGAGAAAGAACGAGCTGGCATCGGCCATGACGCAGGCATGTTAGTAGTGGGTGCAGATGGAGCAATGAGAGGACAGTTCTCTCTCCGTTTCTGATAGGTTAACATTTCAGCATTCAGGGTTTTTCAGATGCATGTGGTTTACAGAATGTATTCCATGTGTCCATCTTGTTGCATATCAAAGTGTAGACGGTATATCAGCCAGGATTTAAAAAAGGGAGGATTGATAGGTTAACATTTCAGCATTCAGGGTTTTTCAGATGCATGTGGTTTACAGACAAACTGCTTGCAGGAGAAAAGTGATGCCTGGACTGAGCAGAGCTATTCTGAGTCTCCCATACATTTGTGTGAGCAGAAAGAAATAGTTCTCACCTATGTCAGCACAACCGAAATGTATAAAGCACGGTCCACTCATATGTTACTTTAGACACTATGGATACATACGTCTTGTATGTACACATGGCTGTCTCCTTTGTTCAGATTGTTGAATAAAGTACCATTACTCTTACATGATGTCACGTCTTTTGTGATGGTAAAATGTCTCCTTGATCACTCCACTCATTAATCATTGTTTTATTACAGTTTCCTCCCACTAGGACTAGGTATGGTTCAAAAAATTTCCGATACGGGTACTGATACCAACAGCGCGACTTCGATACCGGTTCCTAAACGATACATTCTCCAATACCAATTTCATGAAACAAAAAAAAAATGACATTACACATTACAGCACAAATCTTTTTTCTTTATTTTCTGCTCCTACTAAGTGAGCCCCGTCTCTGTGTGACGTAGAGTTTTTCCTGCGTGTCTTTACGACATGTAACATTAGACAGCCAATCACAAACACTATTAGATAGCCAATCACAAACACTATTAGATCTTGGTAGAAGCATGTTGCATGCTTATTGGCTCACTGACGCTGATGAGATTTACTTAGGTATTATAATTGGGTATTGAATTACAAGGCATTTTTCGATACTCGATACTATGGAGGCAATACGGTCGCTGCCTGAAAAGTATTTCATTTGGTACCCAGCCCTACCTCCCACAGCGGTTGCTACAGAGATGCGAAGGATACAACGGAGCGAAAGGGAAGAGAGATGATGAGGGAAAGAGGGGGTGAAAGACTGCTAACCCCAACCTTTGCCTCTGCCTATTACTTCCATCCCCTGCCCTTCAACTGCTGCTGCTACATTCTCTCCTTTGTTGTCTCCTTCCTCAAAGTCTGCCCTCATTCATTCTTTCTCCTTAACTCTGCAGAAACCACACAGGCTGCGCTACGGTCCAAGGTACGTGGAGGAGGCCTCACTGCTTCTAATGAGATACCCTCTGTGAGATTTCAAACCATGTCCCTCGTCTACAGCAACAGCAGCACAAAGCGGTGGACAGAGAGGTTAGAGTAAGGGGAGGGATGGAGGGATTAGGAGGAAAGGAATGGGAGAGATCAAGCATGAGATAAAAAAAAAGAAGCCAGGTGGCAAAGAGGTAGATGGGAAACCAGACCTTTCTTTAACCTCAGTCCAGTTTATTAAAAAAAGGAAAGTTAGGTGACAGCAGCATCTACATGAAAGACTTGAAAACACATGGACAATACAAGGCCCGTAATCTAGAGCCAAAAGCCTGTCATCTGCAGTGTTAAGGATCTGAGGCTTCACACCGAGTCAGAGTGGGTTCAGAAGTACATCATATAACTTGAGGGCAAGACCTAATTGCGCTTGCAAAATTGATCAATGAAATCTTAAAACTAATCCTCCGACAGGTAGACAGTGAAGAGATGCCATAACGGAGGGGGATTTTCTCAGCAACGCTGCTGCTCAAGACCAAGGAATCTCCAGTTCTGAGGTCTTCACACTGACTTCCTGTCCTTCAAAGAATGCATTTAAAAATACTACTGTTGGTTTATAAAGTACTGAACGGTTTATTTCTGATCTGCTGCTACATTATGAACCACAAGGACCTCTCAGGCCGCCTGTGTCAGGTCTGCTTTCTGAAGAAGCAGCGTTCACAGTTTTTATGTACCGCATATCTGGAACAGTGGCGGTTCTAGGGAGGCCAGTGCCCCCTTAATATCAACCCTGGACCCCACTCTAGCCCCCCTAACTGTGGCAAATATTTTCATACAATTCTAACCCCACCTTTATCCCCAAAGAGGGGATATTATCAATGTGCAGAGATATATAAAATGTAGGTTTACACTGAATGAGTATACTTGTGTTTATTGTTATATGTAAATCGCTAGTCTTTTGTAGAACCAAACCTATGGAGGGTTTTTGGTATCTAACACTTGTGCTTAATATATTTGGTAGCCTCAGCCTGGCCCCTCCATTTGAAATGGTCTTGAACCGCCATTGATCTGGAACAACCTCCCAGAAAGCTGCAGGTCCGCTGCAACTCTGTTCTTTTAAATAAAGGCTGAAGACTTGTCTTTTTGATGTTGTTTATTTCCCACACCGCACAGTAACTTTTATTATTGTATTTCATACCTGTCATTCTCTTTTAGCTGTTTTTATATTCTCTTCAACAAATGTTTTTTAACTGCTCTTTAATGATTTATGTTAAGCACTTTGAATTGCCTTGTTGCTGAAATGTGCTATACAAATTAAGCTGCCTTGCCTTACTATAAGAGAAAGAGGATGGAGAGAACACATTTAGAAACAACAATTAAGCTCATGGCTTTACTAAACTCCATCAGAGCAAGCTAATATATGTTCTGAAATGTCAAAAATGTCTGAAACAAATGAAGTGAAAATGCATCTTTATTGCCTGGCAGGCAGGAAGGTAATAAAGATCGGGAAAATAAAACTACAGTCTTATAAAGATGTCTCATGTATTTTAACATCCTCAGGACTAAACTGTTTATCATGAAGACTGAATATGTGTGTGCAATATCAGGTGGCTTACAATGCTAAATAAAACAGTGTTTAATTATATGATCTGCGCGATCATACACAAACTGTGTGAGTGTGTGTGATTGAGTGGGACGGCTTTGGTGAATAATGTAACTGCTCACACAAGCAAAGGCGAAACAAAGCAGCTCTTCTATAGAGAGGAGCAGAGAGAAAGAGAGGGGAGACATTAATGAGAGGAGTGCTGTAATCAGCGGCTACAGTGAGCTGAGGGTTGGTTTTGCTGCTTTCCGTCTGCTTCATTTGCCCTTTGGTGAACAGCCACCACATGGTGATGGTAACACTGCAAACCACTCCCTCCACAGCAATCACACGCTGTCTTCCTAACCCATTGCTTGACTTTGAAATCTTCACATAGTGTGTGCACCATCATTTCCCCAGTCTTTTTTTTCAGCTGCGCTTGTTAGCTTCGGACAACTGCTGTGCAGCCCGGTCAGATCACTGTTGTACTGGCATAGTGGCTGGCAGGCAAATGGGAGGCTTTGAAAGGATCCATTGCTGGTTATGTTAGCCATGGTGGGGTGGCTAGGCTGATTCAAATGCAGCTCTGTATCATCTTTGTGTAGGCAGTGTGTTTAGGTGAACGATGTTTGGCTTCCCTCTGTGCCGCTAGTGCACAGAGCTCGTCGTGGAGCAGGGCAGCGGAGGTCTGCCGAGATCCGCCGGATGACGCAGCTCCGCTCCTTGGTGCACTGGCGCCACAGAGGGAAGACAAACACCTAAACACACTGCCCACACAAAGATGACACAGAGCTGGTTTAAAAGCGGCAAAGTATTACTTCAAGTACAGTACTTGAGAGTAAATGTACTTAGTTACTTTCCACCAATGCTAGGCTGTACCAATCACTTTAGCATTAAATAATGCTAACACCCCATCTAAACCCACTGTCCTTGCACAAATCGGCCACAGGGGGAGTTAGAGCACGGAGCTTCTGCCTGCATGCTGCTTCATCTTTGAGGGAAGACAAAGGAAAAGCAGCTCACGACTATCCAACGGGCTAAAACAAACTGGGTTTTAGTCTTATTAGCCATTATTGCCAGGGTTAATAACAACACCCCCAATCCCCTAACATGATAAAAAATGTTTGTGAGGCACAAAATCAGCCTATTACCTACCTCGCCTGCAGCCTCTTGCAATAAATCCCCTTAATGCAATTTTACATCCTTACCCTTGACACGTCAGTGAGCTGATCCGTGTGTTATTATACAGGTATACATGTAGAAATGAGAGTGTCCAGAGGAAACATGGAAGGAGTGATTTACAGTTTGGGCCCACAGTTGTGCAATGACCTACTTTGGATTTGGCAGGCAGGGAGGGAGAGAGAGCGTCACCGGTTACACTGTCATATACATTTGATCTGCTGCCAGAAGCTCTTGACAAGACTTCTGTCATGTAACACTCCAGACATGGAAAGCTAATTGTATTAAAGCAGGTTGGCATATATATATAAACATATAGGAATATAGGAAAAAGCACTTTTTCAAATCCCTAAAGAAGATATATTATTAGGCAAACATTCCTCTGAGGTGGTGTTAAAACAGACTCGGATTGATGGGAAGCATGGCAATTTATTAGTTATTGTGACACAAAGATGTACTAGAGATCAGCTTCACACCAATTTCTAATCCTATTTGTGCATCTTACTCATAAAGTAAGTATGTAGCTATGTGGGTTTATGTATTTTTTCAAAAGGTCATACTTAGCTTGTCCACAATATTTCCACGTACCCAACTGCAGAAAGAAACCCCTGGAGTACAAGTACCTCTGGTTGTCTAATAACAAAAACATACCATGGAGCTTGGTGCATGAAAAGCTGACAGACGTGGAAATGATGAAAGAATAGTGGGCTGGTCCCGGCTTAGCAAGAAACGTGAAACAAACAGCATGTGAATCAGAGAGTGACATGCACAATGAGATGGTGACAAAAGGAGAGTGTTAATGACACAGAGGGAAAACAGAAATGTCAAACAGAATGAGTCATGAATGTCAACTTGCAAGCATTTTGTGTATACATATCGATAGAAACAGTTTTATATGTAAGTATGTATATGACAGATGGCTAGATAGGAACTCAATTGCCAGTTAGTCAGTCAGTCAGTCAGTCAATAACTGAGTCACTCCATCACGGTTTTATCTGCTTTCTCTCTCTGTGCGCCCTGCCTGTCTAGATCAGCCGTCCAGACTACTTGACTTGCACTAATCAACCACTGCCCATTAAAATCCATTTTCGCCCGAGCTGAGGCACGCTGCTGACAGGAGGGGAGAAGGAGTGATGGAAATTGGCCTTAATAACCAGCGCACAGTGTTTGCTGTGTCCACACTACACCGTAATCCAAGAGCAAAACAGAATGGAGGAGGAACAATGAAAACAAAAGGGACATCGACGCTACATCGAGGAGAGCACAGAAAACCACCACTGACCTTTTACAAAATGGGAACGCTCGTCAGTGAGAACATGGCAGCGGATGCAACTAACCCTCTAATCTGGAGGAGGGTCTCTGTGTATACGTCAAGGTAATAAATCACTTAATGTAGGACTATCACCTCGGAGGAAACTTTGGGTCTGGAGCTTTACTTTGTGTGAATTCATACTTTAATTGAACTGGCACGGGATAAATTACTAAATGGACCAACAAATGACATAACTTTAGCTTGAAAAGCAGCAATCATGATACGTTTTAACTGGGGCTGTCAAAATGAATGCCACTAATTTTTGTTGATACACGCTTAACGCACGCACGTTCTGTGATTTAAGCCTCGGGCCGCTCCGTAGTTTGGGAAATCGGGAAGCGATGCAGCGGTGACGTTGTGGATGGCTAGTGGAAGCAAAGCTCCTTGAGCAGAAATGGATAAAGAAAAGGCTCTTTAGAACGGCAGGTTGAGTTTCAAAGCCCCTCCAGATGGTTCTCTCCACAAGTTGTTTGCCGGTACTGTTGATACTAAACACTTGAAAAATATCCCTTTCAAAAGTACATTTAGAACAGGTGGAAAATGTCATTGCGAGTTAACTATGGGCATATTTAATCGCGATAAAATATTGAAATCGATTGACAGCCCTAGTTTTAACCCCTATTAAGTAGGGGTGTTGAAATTATTCATTTTTACGATGCATCACGACGCGGACAAATCTGCATCAATGCATAATCGATTATTAATAGCCTACTGATGTTGCTTGCTTATTTTCCATTCGCGTTGTTTTTGCCTTGACGGCTCATCTGACTGTCATTCATCGTATACGTGCTAAACATGGTGGAGTGTCGAATGGAAGAGCAAGGCGTTACCGCTGACTAACCAACAGAATAGACCACAAACATTGTTTAAAAACGGTGGAGCAGCGAAGCCAAAGGATTAAAAAGAAAAGGAAAGCAGAGATATTGTACTTCAGAAAAACATACCGACTATGTAACAACGTAACATTTTTCAAAAGTCGGCTCGCTAGCAAAGAGCATGGCGACAGCGGGGAATATTGATAACGTTAATGTTAGTTACTAGCAAAGAGGACAGTAACTAACTTACTAGTTCAGCTGTCCCACCTTGATGACTTTAACCAGCCTAACATCTTCCAGCATCAGCATGACAAGGCAGAGAGCCACAGCCCTGTGACTGCCCCACCTCCGTCTCCACTTCAGCCTATAGATGTGTTATCGTCAGCCCGACACATCACGCCAGAGACCACGGTACTTGTTAAGCAGCCCCAAAATGTATCTTTTACTGGTGACCTATCTATTTCAACCATACTTTATGCTGACTATTATAACCATTTATTCATTCCAGTACATTAAAGCTAATATTTACTGTTTATTCCGCAGAAGTTCATCTCAAATACAACGCTGTACTCTGAGCAAAACACGCTATATTCACTGACTGTGGGAAATGGTAACATTAGGTCCGTGAGTAACGATAATTACGCTGACGTTACACTATGAGCTATACCGGTCCCTGCAAATAAAGAAAGGACGATATGACGTTCTGTCATGTATGATAGGAGATATTTACAGGTGTTGATGTCCTTCAGGTTGTGATTGTAGACAGTAGCCTGTCTTTGTAGGAATCATGTCCTTTTTAAGAGCAGATACAATAAAAAAGGGGAGTTCATATATATCTGACTGCTTGAATTTGTTGATGAAAACCATGTGTAGTAATATATGATAATGATAGGTGATGCATTGCGATGCATCGTGATGTATAGGGATATCGAATCGAAGACAGGATAATCGTAATCGAATCGTGAGACCAGTGAAGATTCACAGCCCTACTATAAAGTCACCAAGGGTCATTAAAAGGTCCCAGAGGACATCATAAACCATGATCCTGGAGAATAAAACAACTACTGTAGACGTGACCTCGACAGGTTGCGTGTAACCAGCCCTCTCTAACACTTGAATCATCTCATTCTTCATAAAACTATACAAAACACAGCCTCCTCCTCCTCCTCCTATCCTAACAGAGAACAGTGCAGTGACAGTGGCAGCCATTTTGTGCCCGTGTTTTCCCCCCAAGCCTAAGTGCTGAGTGAATAAGGATAGAGTTGGGATGGGAGCCAGGACAGCGTTTTGGCAGCAGTAGACGTACAGGCCAATGCATGACAAATGAGTGTGTCATGCATACTGAGGAGCCTGGGCAGAGACATGCTCGGCTCATCCGTTTGGTGAACAAGGCTTAAAGACCCCCTTTGCTGCAGCCTCTCACCCCCCCCCCCACCCCCCTCCCTCCTGTAGCTGGACAAGGAAGCAGGGAGCTGTCTTGATTTGGCTCCAAGGAGGAGAGGAGGGACTGAGGGGATGAAGGGAAGGGCGTAAGGGGTGACTGGGAAATGTGGGAGGTAGAGGTGGAATAAGAACGGAGGCGAGAGGCTTTAAAACATCCTGGCAGAGGAGGAGCACAGAGGGGGGGGGGACTAAATAAACTAAATGTGAATCAGGGAGAGACATGCACAAGAAGGTGACAGAGAGAGAACAAAAAGTGTATGTGGGGGGGAAGGAAAACACAGCGAGAGTCAGAAATTTCAATTCATAAGCTTCAATCAACCCCCCCCCCCCCCCCCCCCCCCACACACACACACACACACACACACACACACACTCTGGGTATTATTATGATTTCATGTTTTAGAAATACTCCTCGATAGGGGCCACAACTCCATCAGAACACATACAATATGCATACAGAGCAGAGCCCTTGTTCTCCCTGCGACTATAAATCATCCCCTCCTGAGTGTTTTATGCTCAGCGAAGCACTGACTTTGACGACAGTTAATTCCATGCCAATTGTTAGCTGCTTTTTCCTTTCCTTCTCACCCCCACCTCGCAGTCAGCCCCTTCATTCTCTTTTCATTCGACAAAGACAGACTCTGCATGGTTTCTGATTAAAAAGCGTGCTCTGACAGGAGGCAAGATGTTGGCTGCTACGGGAGGAAATCAATGGCACCAAACGGCTCCCTATATTATTAAGTGTGTTTCATTTTTTATTTGGTAACGCAGGTGTTGCATATAGAATTAACCTACATGGGCGCGAGGTAGAGAGGCTAAAAAAATGCTCGTTCTAAAAAGTGAAGAAAAGGTAGCACATCTTAGGTTTCCAAGTTAAGGAAGACAAAATACTGTCATTGCACTTATTCAAACGCTCTGAAGAAGGCTTTGCGCCGAAAAGCATCAGCGTTGATTTATTGTGATGTGAGCCTAATTAAACAAGTGCAATGACAGTATTTCATCTTTCTTAATTTCAGAACCTCAGATGTGCTACCTTTCCTTCACTTTTTGGAACATGCCTATTGGATTTCGGGTTTAGCACTCCAACAAGAATCTCCATTCTTTCAGCTAAAAAATGCTTCTCTGTTCACCTGACATTTCACAGAAAGGTTCTGCGTCACGCGGTAAAACCAAAGAGGAACAACACGTGTTGTATATTGACCAGCATGAAGGAAACACAAGAACATCATCTCTGGAGAAAAGAAAATGGCAGCCACTGCACGCAGACTAGACACTTGTGTCGCTTTGACTGTGGCCTACAATGTGACGAAACAACAAATACGCTCAAACATAGCAACGCAGGGCTCAACAGAAGATGGACGATTATAGTGTGGTGTAGCGTTCACTGCTGTTAAATCACCGCTGCGCCCCACAGCTGTCTGCTTCCGTTGTCAAATCAGTTCTTCTACGTCTACGTGTGTGTGTGTTTGTGTGTGGCAGGTCGGATGCGGCAGATGCTGATGTTCCTGTGATGGCCCGCTGGCTGTAAATCTCCTCTGCACACGGTGGACAGACAACAAGCCATTAACTGTAGTGATGATCAGCTGGCCGACCCAGGTCAAACTCTCCTCACTCTGCCACTTCATTTTCTTTACTACTTGAGTCATGAAGGTGCAGCACTTGAAGAGTGCAACTAACGTTGCACTCGAAGTGTTTCTAGTGAGAACCAGACATCCATCACTGGACCACACACACTTCTCTTTCCACAGATACATTAATCAACACCAACTCAGAGACGGATGTGAAGCATGGAAACGCAACAACATCACGTCCATAGGCTGCATTTTTAACCTGAGAACACACTACAACAAATACTTTATATTTTGGGAGATAAGCTTATTAGCTTGAGATAAGAACTTCTATGCCACTCTCATTTTTGTGCATAAAGCTGTGTATAAAGCTAGAGCAAGCAGGCAAATAGCTTAGTTTAGCTGGTCAGTGACTCCTGCCTAGAAACTCCAGACTCTACAAAGTCAATGCGTATTTCCAAGATGTAATCCAGCAAATACCCGTTTATACACTTAAGTGTTTGGATAGACAACAACTAAAAATAAAAGTTAATTAATGAGCTTTAGAGATGCTTGGTGGATTTTTTTAGACAAAGCCAGGCTAGCTAGCTAGTTAGCTTATCTAAACGCCTGCTATTTCTACCTTCATATTTACCATTTTGGCATGAAATTGGTATTAATCTTCCCATCTTAATTTTGGCAGGAAAGTGAATAAGCCTAGTTTACAAAATTCTCCAACAAAAGGATCCCATTGTGGAGTTTTTGACCTTCAGTAGCGCTACAGAGCAGTTTTTCTATGAATGGATTCCCATTTTACACTTTTTCCGTTCATGTGCGTGGGTGAAACAATACACCGTCTTGCCAATGGTTTTAACTATTCCACTGATCTACAGGTAACTACACCAAGATATGCAGCAATACACCAACAAAGATAGGGAAGAAGAAGACTGCTAACAAGTTAACCTAAATGTAACATTTAAAAGTTGCATGTGGCAAAAGGTGAACTTGAATCACCAAGTGAACTACATCATTAAAAAACTAGAACTGCAATACTTTTATCCTCTAAAGTACACCAATGGGACAAAAGAAGCAAAAGATCTAATAATGTGTCTTTGGATAGAGGACTTATTTGATGCTGTTAAGGAGCAGTTTAGCATTTTTATTAATCCCTTATTGTGCACTGAGAACTTTTTCAGAATTTGAGTGGGTAATTAAGGGAAATCCACGGTGCCTCTGGAGGGGACTCCTGGACTTAAGTTGATAAGATGACTTATTTGTACTTAAAAAATCCATCTTGTGCAGCTTTTGTTGTCTTTTCTCTCTTTTTTCATGTCGTCAATTTTATGTTTCTCTCCCCTTGATTTATCCCTTTCTTTTTTTATCACTTGTTTTTAATTGCAACAATGTATTCCTTTCTTAAGATTTTACGATCATGCAACCCAATTACCTTTCTCCTGTGTCATCATATTGATCAGCTCTCTCATCTAATCTCTGCTAACGCTGAGCCTTGTGATTGGTGCAGGAGGCTTAACTGTCAGACAGCATAACAAAGTACCAATGATGCGCTAGTCAGTCCGTGGCGACTTGGCTTGGGAACAGGAGGGTCGCCAGTTCAAGTCCCCGTGCGGACTACGTACATGGTGTGGACTGGTAGCTGGAGAGGTGTCATTCCACTTCCTAGGCACTGCCGAGGTGCTTTTGAGCAAGGCAAAGAAAAAGAAAGAAGTTGAGAGGATATATCCAGACTAAGCTTGAAACACAGGGCCACATTAGGCTTGTGTCCCTTATGAAGGAAAAACCTCCATCAGACATAAGAACATCTAGGTGTGAGGAGCTTATTTATGTCACATTAAAAGGATTTTGGGATAAAGAAGTCCTTGAAGAAAGAATGAAGCATCCAGGAGTCGTCCACAGGCTCCGTCATCTGAAAGCGTCTTATCTAATAAATCAAAGGTTTCAGGATAGGGACCAGCCTTAAGGTAAGCTAATTAAAAACACATTTTTCTGCAGGGTGAATTAAGTTGTTACCACTGGAAACCCAAAAAACCTCCTTGACTCGCCTCTGGCCCTTCAGAGGCATAAAGTGAAAAAGCCAACTGCTAATTTAAAGCTATTCAAGGGTAAGGCGGATTGCACAGAGTAAGGCTCCAGGCTTAGAGTAGATTGCAGGGCAGTGTGTTTAATGCAAGAGAGATAGCAGGGTCATTTAAAGCACCACAGAAACCTGCAGCTCCACTCCCTGCAGCACCAAGCCTCTGTTCACACGTTGTCTCTGCACGACGTTCACTCCTCTGCTCTCTGTGACTCCCTTCACCCTCTGTCTCTGCTCTTTTCTGCATCGACTTCCTTTTATATATACAGTATATTTCTGATCCTGATTCACAGGGCCGGCGATTGCTATGACACATTAGTGTTCAAATGTGTTGGGGGTGCCCTTAGTTCTACTTCCCATTAATAATAGAATTAGAACGACAAGCGAAATAAAACATGTTTATTAAGCATGATCATCCTAGGGCGCCCCCTCAGCCACACGTCTACTTACTTGATTATTAGATTGAATTGATGATTATTGTCGATCACTTCCTAATTGGGGGAAAACTTCAAACTAATGATTTAGTTTGAAGTTCCTGAGACGTGACGTTTCCAGTCGACGGGTCAGACTCAAACACACGGAGCTCTGAAGCAGACCTGTGCGTCGCTTAGTGTCCACTCTCGCTGTGAAAATAAAGATGAGCAGTGCACCTTTCTGTGTAGCTTCAGGTTTATAAAGGACGCGCTCTGCTGTGGCCATGCTGCGGCAGATGTGTCGCGTTTGTGCTCCGTGTATTTCTGCCATATAGTTTCGGTTTTCCACCTCCGATGTAGAGCAGCGTACAGCCACTTCCCTAAACTTTGTGTCATTCAGAGACCAGAGACCCAAACGGGGCTCTGAGTCTGTCAGAAGGTCTGAGATCTACCGTATCAGAAGAGCAATCACGTAATGCATAGCAGACTATGGTGCGGGTGGATTATTTTCTGAAATATTGTGACTTTATTCGTGTAATAGCCTATTATAACTTTACTTTTCTCAAAATATCACGACTCCTCCAAATCTCAGAGAACACAGATGAGGTATATTATGAATGTGCACACAGTTTTGAACATGAGCAGAAATCTTGCTCAAACACATCTGAAATATTACAGTCCAGGGGTTTAATAATTCATTAAAATGAATTGAGTTGAATAATTGTCATATTCACATTTAAGGAGGTTACTTCAACAAAAACTCAATCTCGCCTAGAGCAACCAAAGGGCTAGAGCTGGCCCTGCTGATTCATATTCAACGGAAATGCGAATCCAAGGAGTGAATACATCGCTCAACATTGATCAAATAGTCTTACTTTTAACTGTTGCCTCTTTGTCATTTATAAAAGACACAGAGCCTTCGAATTCCTCTGACCTCGGTACGTTAGATGTAAGCAGCCCACGCAGGCATCAGAAGAAAACTGTGTGTGGGCTTTCAGAAGTCACAGAACTCAAGGTAATTTACAGAGGTCTGCATGGCTATCACTCAAAGCAGTCTTCACTGGGATATTAAAATTCAATCACAAAAGGTGGCTGACCAGACTGTGAGAAGCTCTAGACGAAAGCGTTGGTTCTCTGGCTGAACCAAATTGGGCCCGCCGGGTTCGGGCAAGGCCGGGCTGTAATTTTCTTAAAATTCCCCAGGGATTGAATCAGGTCGAGTTCAAGCTAATTTCCTGATGTTTTATTTATTTATTTATTATTTTATTTTATTTTATTTTCAGTTGAGCAGGAATGCTTTGTGCTATAATATCATCCATCCATCCATCCATCCATCGTCGTCCGCTTATCCGTGGTCGGGTCGCGGGGGGAGCAGCTCCAGCAGGGGACCCCAAACTTCCCTTTCCCGAGCCACATTAACCAGCTCTGACTGGGGGATCCCGAGGCGTTCCCAGGCCAGGTTGGAGATGTAATCCCTCCACCTAGTCCTGGGTCTTCCCCGAGGCCTCCTCCCAGCTGGACGTGCCTGGAACACCTCCCTAGGGAGGCGCCCAGGGGGCATCCTTACCAGATGCCCGAACCACCTCAACTGGCTCCTTTCGACGTGAAGGAGCAGCGGCTCTACTGCGAGCTCCTCACGGATGACTGAGCTTCTCACCCTATCTCTAAGGGAGACGCCAGCCACCCTCCTGAGGAAACCCATTTCGGCCGCTTGTACCCTGGATCTCGTTCTTTCGGTCATGACCCAACCTTCATGACCATAGGTGAGGGTAGGAACGAAAACTGACCGGTAGATCGAGAGCTTTGCCTTCTGGCTCAGCTCTCTTTTCGTCACAACGGTGCGATAAACTGAATGTAATACCGCCCACGCTGCGCCGATTCTCCGACCAATCTCCCGCTCCATTGTCCCCTCACTCGCGAACAAGACCCCAAGGTACTTAAACTCCTTCACTTGGGGTAAGGACTCATTCCCTACCTGGAGAAGGCACTCCATCGGTTTCCTGCTGAGAACCATGGCCTCAGATTTAGAGGTGCTGATCCTCATCCCAGCCGCTTCACACTCGGCTGCAAACCGATCCAGTGAGTGCTGAAGGTCACAGGCCGATGATGCCATCAGGACCACATCATCTGCAAAGAGCAGCGATGAGATCCCGAGCCCACCGAACTGCAACCCCTCCCTACCACGACTACGCCTCGATATCCTGTCCATAAATACTACGAACAGGATTGGTGACAAAGCGCAGCCCTGGCGGAGGCCAACCCTCACCTGGAACGTGTCCGACTTACTGCCGAGAACCCGGACACAGCTCTCGCTTTGGTCATACAGAGATTGGATGGCCCTGAGAAGGGACCCCCTCACCCCATACTCCCGCAGCACCTCCCACAAAGTCTCCCGGGGGACCCGGTCATATGCCTTCTCCAGATCCACAAAACACATGCAGACTGGATGGGCATACTCCCAGGCTCCCTCCAGGATCCTTGCTAGAGTAAAGAGCTGATCCGTTGTTCCACGCCCAGGACGGAATCCGCATTGTTCCTCTTCAACCTGAGGTTCGACTATCGGCTATAATATCAATGGCCTGTATATATATATATATATATATATATATATATATATATATATATATATATATATATATATATATATTTATTAGCCACATTAGGCTTAGGCTATATATATATATATATATATATATATATATATATATATATACACTATATATATATAGTGCACACACTAAAGGTAGCCTGTTTCGTATGTCGTTATATAGCTAATGTCGTTTTTATATATTTTAAACTTGAGCCACAATGAAACGTTGTTTTCGTCTATATGGTTGAAATAACAATAAAACACATTGAGTTGAGTTGAATGCCTCACTGTCTGTCTGTCAAGCGGTAGGCGTGGCTTGGGAGTGGACTCAAAGCAGCGAAGCGCATTCTGGGATTTGGTGTCTTTCATCCATATGAGCCAAAAACACATTTTCTGGCTTTTCTCGGCCTAGAAGGCACCAATTTCAATTTTTTTTTTCACATTTTTGCTACATAAATGACCCAATTTAAAGATATATTCAGCTTTCCAGCGGTGAAATATCCCTTTAAATACTGTGTGGGAAGTCTCAAAGGACATTTCCTCCACAGGGAAAGAAGTGATTGAAGATGAGGGCAGAGCATTGGTGGCTGCATGTATTATATATTTACTGTCTGAGCACTTTTCAAGCTGAACAAAGCAGGTACTCTCCCGAAGGTTGTGTTTGACTGAGGATCAAAACAGTTGGCTCTCACTGCCACCTCTGCGATGTCTGTAACATGCATGGCCACTTAAAGAGCAGTAGGTTTTAATGACTGACATCTTTTTTGAAGAAACAACTTGCACATCCCAAAATTCTCCTGTGCAGGTGTGTTGGAAAATAACATCAAATTGGAAACAAAGGAACAAATCCCACACTCTGCTCTTGCTATAGCATCACCATTTACAACAATCACAACCAGGCTTAAATACATTTTGCCCTTCCCATTCTGTATCCCCAGGTGTGGGACAACAGACAATCAACAATGACTGACATCTTTCAAATGCAAACACAGCACCGCCAATGAAAACAAATGTGCAGGCCATGTCTCCAAGATGAAAACATTACAGCTCAAAGATGCCAAAAATAAATAATAGAGAAAAATCTGTTTTGATGTGCATGTAATGCCATTTTATACTTAACACACCATGTTTAGAGATTGAGGCATTAGCCAGACAGATCTCTTGGATAATTCCATTTAGAATCACAGGTAAATTATACTTCTCACTGATACAGGCAACTAGCAAAGATGACTGCAATTTCACTAGCAAAATGTTGTGGGTGTTTTTTTTAATAAAAGTACGTTTATTTACCTCATTTTTCTCTCAGCTTTTATCTAATATGAACTTTTAATATTCATTTTCATTTGAGGTCAATGAGAAACTACATATTAATACATAGTGCTGTTTTTGTTTTAAGTGCATACGGAAAAGCATCAGCCACAGGGGAAAAAAACATGAAATCTGTCCCACGCAAAACCAACCCTATCAACAAACAACAGGGTTGATTTTGGACAATTTTGCAAAACCTCAGATTACACTTGATGTCAACCCTTTTCTTCTTCTTTCTACAGTACATGGTGGTATGGTTACAGTTAGTGCTAATCAGTGAGCAGAGCCACGGTGCCGCAGCAAAATAGCCTCAGGAAGGAACTTGTTTTGGTGGAACATGTGTACAGTCAAAGGATGTTTTTTGGTCGTTCAACAGAAAACTCAGATTGGACAGATAGTCTAGCTAGCTGTCTGAATTTACCCTGCAGAGATCTGAGGAGCAGTTAACCATAGTCCTCAGAAATCCACCAGAGATTAGAACGCCAACACAAAGGAAGCGGAAGGTAACCGACATCTGGCCGAAAAGAGTGAAATCTAGCGAAATTTCCAGCGCTACCGGAGCAATCCCGGAGGTTGAACGTCGTGGACAATGCAGTTACGTTTCTGCCTGCCACTGTCACACAAATAACCACCTATCTACTGACGTGTAGTGTCCGAAATCTCGTTTGGTCGTTCAACAAGCCCAGCATTGCTTAGTGTTGTAACACTTTACGTACACAGGTAGCACTATTTTTTTTTTTTTTTTTTAAAGATTATTTTTTTGGGTTTTTCCCTTTATTTGAAAGTGGACAGATATGAAAGGGGGAGAGAGATGGGGGATGACACACAGCAAAGGGCAGCAGATCGGATTCGAACTCTGCGCCGCTGCAGGACTCAGCCAACATGGGGCGAACGCTCTTACTGGGTGAGCTAGAGGTCGCCCCCACAGGTAGCACTATTTTGAAAGCTACTGCAACCAGTGAAGGTGACTGGAGACACAACAACACAGCACATAATCTCTCTTTATCCAACGACGATAATGGCTTCCTACTGAACATTCTGGCTAAGTGTGGAGGAGTAATTAAGAATACATGCCTTGATTGCTCTCTCTCTCTCTCTCTCTCTCTCTCTCTCAGTGTAAATATGTGACAGTGCTGTGACAAGGTTGCACATGTTTCTAATTTCAGATAAAGTATCTCAACAGCTATAAAACCTATTATTACCTGTCTGCAGGCTTCTCAACTCTAACAACATGTCACCATAGGATGCTTCTGGTTCCATCTAACTTCACCATAGATGTGATGTGAGTTGTTCTTGTGAACAAGACTTCATATATAGCAAATGCTGTTTCACTTACAACATTTTCAAATTGAAACTCCTGCTAAATATCTGATAAAATACTTCAGAGATAAGCACTGGCATTGCATATTGTCAATGTCGGGCAGAAACCTTGCATCTCCATATTTTATTTTTATAAATCACTGCTATTGGTCACCCTTAAAGTCTGTTTTTTTAGTCTGGTTATAGTCTGGTTTTTACAAATAATTAAAACAGTGATGGGGTGATTTTTTCTGACTTTTTCTGAGAAAAATAGCTCAATAAAATTTTTCATATTAGCTTTTGTTTTCATTTCCTGAAAAGGCACAGTTTTGGACAAACAAGGTTTTCGTACGACAGCAACGATATGGTTATAATACCACCCAAGGTGACTAAAAGTGGCTTCTACAGCAGCTGCTCTAAGCCCTTTTGCTAAGTCCCAAGCAAAATCCATTCGCATGATCCTGTGGTCTGTTGATCATTATCAGATAGGGCAGCGAGCTGACTCTGCTTCTGATTTCATCGTAGTGTTAACACTGCAGGCCAGTTTCACACTCACACTGATCATATTGTTGTCACCAATGAGCCGAGACGGCGTCCTCGAGAAAATTGTGTAAATGATTCCAATTACAGAAAGCACTCCATCTGACCTCATGAATTTAAACAGGCTCATATATTCCAAATACAGCAGTTTGACAAGATCAATTTAAAAAAAATTTAATTGGAACACACAAGCGCCCATTGTAAACGCAAACACCACCTTGCTGTTAATTCCTGCCTTATGACGGGTGGGGGAATAACAGCACAGAATGTGAGGGCGAGGGAGCATAAAAAAAAAGACAGAAAAGATGGTTCTCATTATTATGAAGAGAACAAAAGGAGACAGAGAGGGATAATGAAAAGACAGAAGGGTGGAATAAAGCTGGAAAGGCAGATGAGCTATTTGCTGAGTGCTGGTGAGAAAAGGGGAGGGTGCTGGCAGAATGCACATGGAAATGGAGGGAGAGCGAGACAAAATGAAGTGAGCGAAGTCAAGCGCCACGTGTTGTCTCTAATGCCGTCTGCTGCGAGCTCTAAAGAGCAACCCAATGATACTTTGTTAAAAGGAACCAGCACAGAAAAAAAAAAACTTAAAGCAAACGCCAGATTTCCTCAATCTGGTTTGATATAAATTGGCCCATCAAAAGCACTGATGTGGTGGCTCGAGCTGCACTTATTTGAACATACAGACGGTCATTTACCTCCAAAAAATTTGGCAATTGCCCTTTTTTTATAATCACCATACATATTAATATTGCAATGGCCCCTGGCTATTAAAATGTGATGCATAGAGGAATAAGTAGAAAATGAGTCAGTGGCAGAAGGAAGTGAGAAGCATTGCAATCCACTTGTCCATTAAAATTTAATGCTACGCCTAGATTCTAAGCACCCCGACCCCCCCCCCCCTCCCCCCATTTGAGTTAAATACGTAATTAAAAGCAAGCAGCCGCCTGTGCCTAAATCACAGCCAGAATGACAGCTCTGACTTCTCCAGAAAACACTCCAACTATGGGAATAACTGGCCAGCGAAGAGAGAATACTTTCCTTATGACATCTATTTTACCAATGTTGTTGCTAGCTTCACCGGTGCACTGAGACAGTGTGCAAACCATTGCCATTCTCATTCAAAAGGGCCAAAATCCCATTAAAAGTCATCAGTCAGTAGAAATGCCTCGCTGTTGAAGAATCCTTAAAAAAACATGTCTTTAGTAAATTTGGCCTAAGCTTGGTGTGTGCAGCCTTTGGCCTTCCTAGCAAAGAAATTGAACCAAATAACTCAATTTGACATTTTAGCGTGCAAACTGGGATTCTGTCACTTACCTATTTGGTTGTTTTCAAGGCATCAGTGGGAGCAGGAGGAAAGCATGTGAGGGAGAGAGAGAGAGAGAGAGAGAGAGAGAGAGAGAGAACAATTCTTTAGTTCAAATGCACCGCGACACGATGGTACATTCATCACATACTGATAAATTCATTACTCATTTATCATACTTAGCCACAGCCTCTCTTTAGAGGATGTAATAAATGCCGTCCTTTATACAAAGTCATTCATCCAGGACAAAAGAGAAATCCGAGGCAGAGATCAAGAGCGGCACATAGAGGCCAAATTAGAGCCTTGAGACGTGATGCAAAAGCTGCATTCTGAAATTCTTGCATCCAAAATCAACAGCAATTTGTGGACACTGATAATAACTAATCACAAAACCACAGATACAAGTTTAATTTTACTCTTAACATTGGGTCTGGGAACATGCTTTTTCAGACTATGCATATTTCCTATGCCGGGTCTAATGACCTAGTTTGGCAGTGGGTGGAGTGGTATATAAGCAGGACAAACAGTCCTGTATTCTGACAGCGTTTCTCCATGCCTGACTATTGAATTGAAACATGCAGCCTGTGTGTGCTGATGTGAATACATTGCCTTACTGTGACGACAAGGTAAGAGAGACATTGAGGCTTACTGGGTGAAAATCACACGGATAAATAAATGGGTTTCCAGCATTTCCTTTGCAATTTCCTTTCTCCTAAAGATACAAGTGAGGTATGACTGTGAAAACACACATTACACAAAACAAGGGTTCTGAAGTCAAACATTCAAAGTTAGCAAAAGGGGAAAAAAGAAACAACAAGCAACCTTTGCCATAAATACTGCCATCTGGAAGTGGAAGAATAGCCTGTCGAGCTGCATAACAAAAGACTAGTATGCAAGACCGTTGAAAAGAATTTTGATTCTGCTGAAGTCGTGTTTTTCCAACTCCTCGCTTTTCACTATCTAGGTCAGCTGAGGAAGATATTGAGAGGAAGGCGGGAGGGGAGAATACAGAAAAGGATAGCGACTGGAGGTGTGTAGGGTGTGTTTGTCTGCCCATTTTCTCGCCGAATGAGTGAACGGTGTGCAGATGGAGCAGGGTATTGAATAAAGAACAGAAAGGGAGAGGCAGTTCTCCAAGTGAATATTTGGCTAGCAGCATAGGCTACACTTCATTGTTTATTAGCAGTTATCTTCAAAGATTTCCACATCAAATGCAACAAGTGCTTTGTTGGAGCATTCTGGCCTCCTTTCAAGACAGCGAGGAGCCTGTTGGGCTGGAGGGGGTGGTTGGGGGGGTGGGTGGTCGTGGTTTAAAATTGGGGGCAACCATGTTGAGAGATGGAGAGAGTGCCAGCTTTCAAACACTTATCTTCAGTCACAAAGGGGAACTGTTCCATGTTGCACCTTCTCAATTAAAACCTCCAACACACACACACACACACACACACACACACACACACACACACACACACACACACACACACACACACACACACACACACACACACACACACAGAGTTTACCTTCTCTGCCTGCAGAAATAGAATCAAGTCTGTGTGCTATCAGATACATGCTATTTTCTCCTGCTAAATCCAATTTGCTGATATTTCCAGAATGACGCCCTCCCTGACGCCCTCCCTGCCCCCCCCCCCCCCCCGGCCCATCCTTCTTATCGGATGACAAACAAACTGTCTGGCTCTGTGCGCCCTGATTTGTAACACACTGGCGTATAGATGGGAAGGTGGGAAAGGGAAGAGAGGGAGGAAGGAATTAAGGGAAGGAGTGCATTGTTCAGTATGCAAAGAGAGAGCCGATAAGCCTCTGCTACTGCTTTGACATGGCTGTCAAGGTGGATAGATGCGGGGAGGTCAGTTGGTGCTGGCTGTATTCCTCAGGAAGTTTGATACCAAATAAGTAAAATAAAACAATGCACACAAAAATCATTCTCCGTATTCTTTGTAATCTTGCATATATTTAGTGTATCACACCTCTCTTAGAACTGCATATCTTCATTTTCCTCTCCCAAATATCCCCCCCCCCACCATGTTAGCTTATCATCCTGCAGAGATGATACGACTCCATGCCAGGAGAGGCCTGTGTGTCCCTGCCAGCGCCTACAGGCTTCAAAATCACAGCTACACCACCACCCAAACAAAGTGGCACCAGTGGGGCACGGCCTTCTCCATCTGTGTCATGCCAGGAGGGAACATGGAACCATAAGGGCTGCTGGGATTGTTGCAGAGCCCCTACCATTTACTGGCATTTCAGAGAGAACGTGGCGGGAGGGGAGGGGTGCTGTATGTGTCCGTAAAACACTGTTAGCATGCAAATCAGGACGTTGTTTAGTGTTCAGCGAGAGAAAAGGATGTTAAGTGTTGATCCATGCTGTGTGATTTTCTTGCTCCTTCAATAGAGAGAGCACGCATTTTACATTACTGATGAAAAAGAAACTCACTGTCCCCAGATTGCACACAGTATGTCTCTCCTCATTGGTCAGCTTAAGCTTTGCGTGTGTTATTATGCTGTGGGGTTTGACCCAAAAAAAAGATGGACGACACGTCTCCACTTCCTCCCACTGCACTAAAATGAAGCTAAAATATCCCGGATACGGGCATTGCCATCTTGTAATTTAGAGCCAGAGTCTGCGCAGTAGTCGTAATCGCGTTGTTGAGGCGCGGTATCAAATATAAACACTAGAACAAACATCAGTGTTATCAGAACTACCGAAAATGACAGAAACCATCTTTGGGAGGTTTGGCCCATCGGTTAACATGGAGGGAAGCTATACTGCAGTCAGCCACCAGGGGGCAATCCAGATGTTTTGGCTTCACCTATACAATCTATGCATCAACCCCTGGGTGGGCCATGTCAGTGTCCAGGGATAAGGGTTGGAAGACATTGCCACAGCCAATCCCTATGTTCTGTGCACTTTAACAAACATTACCCCTTTAAAAATATATATAGTTTAATCAGTGAAAAACGAGTGGGTGCATTGAACTTCAAACCAAAAACCCACTAGCAACAGTTCACTGTTGGTAGTATCACATCATCATGTTTGTCCTGGACTCTATCAAACCTGCACCTCAGCATTTTTAGTAATATTTTCCAAAAAATTAATAGGATCTTCTACTGTGACATTCTTGTATCACGAAAATGTGATACGAGCACATTTCCATAACCGACACCTTAGTTAAATCTTACATTTTGCAGATGGTCTGCTGTCTGCACGCTGCACAGCATCAACCCAACATTTTTATATTAGCCTGTGGCTCGGTCACCGTGAGCGAGCAGAGTTCAGCAGCACTGACGCAGGTCACTGGTATCCTGCTAATGACCAGGAAATTGCTCAGCAGCTGTCCATCGCCCCCTGACATTCACTCCTTCGTGCTATGCAGCTCAAATCTGACATTTTACGTGCCTTTCAACAAACAGCCCCCTCCCCCGCCCTTTTTACATATTTATCCGTTTTACCCACCACTCCTTCTCCGCCCCACACCCAACACTTCCACGCTAAATGTCAGGAGAAGCCTTCTGGGAAGTAATAGTGTTTTCATGCTAGAGACAGAAGAACTATAAAACCGTTACAATGCAGCAGTAAAAGGATGCACCCTGGCTACCTCGGGGTATTCAAAACGCAATCAAATGCTAGCATGATAATAACAAATAAAGAGGTAATTTAGTGTCATCGCTACATGTCGTTCGGTGATAGCTTTGGTACGATCAGCCTGCAGTGAGCTTATTGTATCTGAACATCAGGACCTTTGATAACTGCAATATAAAGGAGAAGGACAGGAAACCAACATGGACACTGTGTGTTGTTAGTTCTTGGCCCTGGAGTTAACTTTGCCCTCTACCTTTCCTCCTCTACTCCCCTGTACGTCAGCAAAGAAAATATACAAAAACATGACATTAAATAGTAATGTGGCTGGCCCTCCCATAAGACATGAAACCAAAATGGCCTTTGTCTGTGCATGTGTGTGCAGGGAGACAAAGAGTGTGCAGTGTGTATATGTGTGTGTGTGTGTGTGTGTGTGTGTGTGTGTGTGTGTGTGTGTGTGTGTGTGTGTGTGTGTGTGTGTGTATGTGTTCTCTGAGGTGAGACGGTAAATTATTTACCGTCTCAAGCCCCTGAAACTGCCACCGCTATGCTGGGGAGAGCCAGCGCCTCGGGCAAACAACCCTCCTCTCTTTTTTACCTTCCATTCCTTTTTTTTCATGTTTCCTTCCTTCTACTCTCACAATTTTCCTCCATGAAATGGTGTTGAAAATATCACAGCATGTGTTCCCTTAAAGTTCTTCTTGCAAAATTGAGCCTTTTTAAACTTTTGCCGCAAATAAGAACACAATCAACGTTTTCAGGAGATCAGTATATCAATATGAATATCAGTTCTCCTGCGTTTGCCTCCTAAAGATTACATCTTTGCATGATGTTGATTTGTTGGAAACAGCGAGTCACAGAGACAAATAATGAAGAGCCAATCCAAGAATAACTAAGCATGAGCCCCTCAACTTCAATTTCTCCATTTATTGTGACAGCGTTGCAGTAAAGGACCATTACATCTCTTTCTCTCTGTGTGTTTCGGACTCACAGTTGGCAGAAAGAAAGCGAGGAGTGGAGAGGACTGAGGCTGTGGTACAAAATGAAGACTGGAGAGGCACAGAGGCGACCAAGTGAGTCTCCGTGTTTCTCTTCCAGGCCTTTGATGTGCTGGGAGACAGGAGAAAGGAGCAGGGGATGGAGAGGAAAAGAGAAGGACGGTGCTGCGGGGTAGATGTGTGTCGAGGAGTTGATGGCGGTTTCATTTCTTGCCAGCATGGGGTTTCTCTCCCAACAAATTGGCTCCGGCGATTGAAAGTCAGCGAGGTGAGTGAGAGGGAACAGCGAAGCTGAGGTACCTGCGAGATGGGGCAGGAGATTTCCCAGGGCTCTCTTCACTCTTTCTCTCTCCCTTCTTTTAGTTTCTTTCACCTCCTAAGCACTCTTTTCAAGATATAATACCTCAACAACAGCATACCCTCTTCAGCGCTGAAAATAACAGACCCTTCCCGACAGACTCTCTCTCCCACGTTTAAAACTCAAGCTGCGTTTAGTAGCGCCAGGCAAGTCAATGCTGCTGCAGCTAGGCCATCTATAACTTGTTACATCATCTCAACGACCACGACCAAGCAGCATAACTCAATCATGTAAGCCCCCCTTTAGGCTCTCTCAGGGTAGTGAAAAGGCTTCTAGACAGTCTACTTTGAAATTACAAAAATCTTTTTTGACCTGCACCCTAAATGACTAACTTGAAGAGTTTTGGTCTCCAAGGGAACCGTTTAGCTCATTCTATCAGGGCTGCACTTTTCTATAGTTGTAATATTTTCTTAACAGAGCAGGATTAAAGGATATCCGAGTTAAGGCATTTCAGTAAACTTTGAAAATGAATCTTTTACTGTGAATCTTCATATCGGTGACCTTTAAAAAAAAAAGTCTTCTGCACATTCAACATTCATTTGGAAAAAGGTCAAATGAAGCAAACAGAAAATGACAGTGTGGTTGGTTGTCTTCTGGGTGCACATATTACTATAAATCAGAGTTTGGGGAATATTGTTGAATCTTTCGTTTATCGCAGTACAACTAAACTCTGGAAATATATATATAAAAACAATTGTACTGGCAGTGATTTTGTCTTGAAAATCCTTTGATTAAAACTTAAGGAAAAGACGTATACATTTGATTTAATAGGAATCTAAATAGGAAAAGGCCAACATATGAAGACACTGATACCGTAAGTTAATTTAAGTTGCGCCTTTCCACTTAAGTAATTGTTGTGAATCTGTGACATTACATTCTGTAAAAACTCTGAACAAATTTTTCAATGGAATTCTCCTTCTTTATCTATCTACTCTTAACATCATCAAAATGACGAGCGATTGTTAGAAAATATGATATCCTTGTGTGTCTCAATACACTTTTAAAACATTGTCAACTGAACTCCGCTTCGTGTTGCTTCGTTCTCCGAGCTCGCCACTGCTTTCACAATCAACACTCAGAGGTCAAGCCAGTAGATGATTGGATACAAACTAGAAAACAATCGTGATCGGATTGTTTCGTAACAGTAATGGATACAGTGTTCAAAATACCTGTGAAGCTTGGGTTTTGGAAAACTTCATGCTATGTTGGCCAATCAGCTAGAGCCACAGCAGAGGAGCAGCAGTCCCAGCGCTGGAGGAGAGATCCGTGGTTTCAGCACCATGGACAGCTCCCCCGGGCTGCTGCAGCTTGTTCACACTCGCCAGGCCAAACACAGGTCTGGTCCGGGATAAACAACACCGTTTCAGCACCACAGCCTGGGACACACAGACCCCTAGCATGCCTGTTGTGTGGTGCTGCAGTGTGAAGGGGGGCCCTGGGAAAGATGACATGGCTTTTCCATTAAGTGAAGTGGTAGGGTGGTGTATCTAAACAACAAATCTCCATCTCTCTTCAGGGCAAAAACCCAGAGAAGGCGGCGTGGGTCAGCTTGTTATGTGATGTCCTGAAGTAGGAAGACTCTTTTTGCTGCATACCAAGACGTCTAAATTGTGCTGCATTGAAATGAAATGACTTACGAACTAACTACAACAACAGCACCCAGGTTTATTTGCACCATCATAATAGCAATGCCTCAAGGTACAAACGATGCCTGGCTTTTAAATGGAATGGGAGATTCTCTGATTGGTTTATTGCATGTTACGCCCAAAACACACCTGATTAATTAAGACACTAAGTACAGCCTTTTTGAACCAGGCGCCTGGCACACGGACCCTTTTTCCCGCTGTTAAAATAGCAAAAGTGGATTTGTACACGCCCTAAACATACCTGCGGCAGGCGCTTCACGCTGTGCACTTAGATCGTTAAAATAGGGCCCAATGAGTCACAGTTGCAAAGTTATTGCCTGTACACACTTCAGATACCACGTGTTATGCATTTTAAAAATGATAGGGTTCTGGTTGCTGCCTATACTGTTTGTTATGGCCTTGTTTCTCTTTGTCTCCAGACCTCTGCCCATGTAACCGCCAGCTGTTTCTCGGCCCATCACTTAGTCGATATGTGTCTGTCTGATTCTCTCCTTCTGCCCATCTGTTTGGAATTCTGCACATCCATCACCCTGTCCTTCGCCAGACTAAACACACATATACAGACACAGGTTTTTCATTAAACATACCAATGACAGGATATGACAAGCTCCCCCAGCTTTTTAATTTAGCGCCGGCATCCGTCCACCTCCTCAGAGAGCCAGTCTAAAACCTGTCACTGCCAAGTGTCGAGGGATGACAAGGTAATTAATAGTGTTTCGCTACAATGCAGCCGACTCTTTAAGGGCCCGGACAGACAGTGTGAGCTGAAAAAACAGTTAGGCATATGGAGCGAGGAGAGATTAGGAGACAAAGATGAGCAGAAAGTATTGCAGCAGGAAGAAAGAGGAACAAAAGCAGTTCTGTAAACCAGACAGATGCCCCGTCCTGACACTAATCGCTACATGTACAGGGTGCTGACATAAATGTTTCAACGCAAAAAACAAACAAGCGCAAATCAGATTCAAATTTCACTCCTGTCCCCGGAGCTCCGAGCAGAGTCTCGCTGGCAGTATCCTGTGATTGAAAAGCTGAGTAAAGATGAGGGGTAGCTGTGGACATTTTATGAAGCCATTAATCAGCGGGGCAAGTACCCTCAGAAATATTTAGTATATCTAATACAGACCAAGCCTGCCACTGTGTTTCATCCATCTCTCTTGATACAGCATTATCCAGTGATGTATGGAGGGGGTATATATGCACATTCTGCAGAGTGGAGCGATCAATGGTGCTAAAGAGCTGTCTCCAACCTCTTTGATAGATCACTGGTGTCGCTCACAAAGCTGGCTGCCCCAGCTAAAACTAATTCAGCATGGGTGTGGCCGGTGGATTTTGGTTATCTAAGGCCAAAGATGCATCAGCTGGAAGGTATGAGTATAAATATAATCCAGTTTATAAGAAAGGAAAAACTCTGAATATAAGTTGTTCTTGGAAAAATCAAAGAATTGAAAGCTGAGATACGTCAATGCTGTTACGCATCCACTGGCCTCGAAAGCTTTCAAATGATATAGCAGCCTTTTTATTTAGTTTTAAAGCCCCATAAAGTGTGTTCAGAAACCTGATACAGGAACTTATTATAGTGGCAATATCATTGCTTTCCCCAGCAACCACTGGAAAGGAGATTTACTTACTTCCTATAATGCAATGCCATACCCTGGTTTGATTTCCACTGCTTTCTTTTATAATGCCAAATAAGATGAAATATGGTAGAAACGTCTCTCTGGGTGGACATATTCTCAGTTCAAAGAGATCAGAACAATGTTGCACTTCAAAGCTATCTGGTTTCCCCGGTGATCCGCAGGAAAGGAAATCACACAAGGAGTCATCCTAAATTTGATAGGGGAAGAGATGATGGATTGCCAATTTTGTGCAATCTAATGCAAAAGCAAAATAAATAGATGAGTAAAAAATAAGCTAAAGAAATAATGTTGCTTCTGGTACCACTGACCGGACACGGGGAAAAACAAGGATGCCTGTGGGACTGCAAAGTCAGAGGCACATAGTTGCTTATATACACACACACTGACAACTTCCTCCGCACAGACACGCTGCCGGGCTGCAAACACACATCTGCACGCACAATCCCCTCGCCAAATGTCACAACATCATTATCATGCAGTATTGATCCCGGCGAGGGTGATCCATTTGAATTCCAATCAGGATGGATGCGACAGTTCTTTGGCTGCCGCGCCAACGCTGTTGCTGCTGTCTTGCCCGGTCCTGGCAGTAAACACAATATCGTTAGTCTTCTCACGACCACAGATGGCCACAAGATGCTGGAATCTCCCTCTAAAACATCCACTGATTGGTGTGTGTGTGTGTGTGTGTGTGTGTGTGTGTTTGTCCTGCTGTACTATTCACCTCCAGGCTGGAAACTACACAGTCGCTTCATTGGATCAACCCGTCTTACGGGTGTTCCTGGTGTTTTTACGAATCTATATTCCTAATCCTGAGTGATGTAGCTATATTGACTGTATGATGGCGGTTGCTATGCTACATACCAATTGGTTATCACCTCCTCTAGCTCTTCACACCACTCTAACAGCTGGGAGCCCCTCCAGACATGCAGAACTGGCACGAAGATGGCGCAAAGGACAACACAAAGGGGGAGCCAATCATCCCCAATTACATCTTGCTCCAACATGAGTGGTAGCCATCTTTTTGGTATTGATGGTGGTGGAAGAAGTATTCAGATCCTTTACTTAAAAGTAAAAGTACTAGTACCACACTGTAAAAAATATTCTGTTACAAGTAAAAGCCCTGCATTGAAAATCTTACTTCAGTAAAAATATGTAAGTATCATCAGGAAAATGTACTTAAAGTATTAAAAGTGAAAGTACTCAATGCAGAAACATCCTCACATTTTAGAAACTGGAAACGATCCAAACTGTTGTGTGTTTAATGGTCTGATCATTTCAGCTGGACTTGTAGGCTGTTATATTGTTGGCTAGTTTCATTTATAATAAAACATCAGATTTTATAAACTACATGTGTTTTGTGTGCAAAATTCTTAATTTGTAAAGTAACTAGTAACTAAAGCTGTCAGATGAATGTAGTGGAGTAAAAAGAACAATATTCCTCTCTGAAATGTAACAGGGTAGAAGTACAAAGTGGCATGAAAAAAAAAAGACTCAAGTAAAGTACAAGTACCTCAAATTGTACTTAAGTACAGTACTTAGTTACATTCCACCACTGGACATTGAGTGTGTGAGCGCATAAATCATACTTTGCACTAACATGACAATATCTGGTCATCACGTTTGATCAAAAGCATTATTATATTTAGGGTCTGTCGCACTTCTGGAGCTGGTAGTTCTGTGTGCCTTGTGCCTGAGTTTATTCGTTCTCAGACTATTCTTTTCTCCCACTGATCTTAATGCTTAAAAGATATTCTTAAAGATAATCAGATATAATCTTATCTCCTCTTTCAATCACTGTGATCTCGTCTATTCGGTGTCATTAGTCTGCCCGACTCCCCTATTTCCTTCAATCACTTTTACTCTTTCAATTTTCTTTTCCTCTCTCACTCTGTCTCTGAACAGTGCATTAGCATCACCAATGCCACTCAAGAGTTCAAGTGCTCTCTCCGTCTCTCATTCTTTGCCTCTCCCTTTTGTCTCATCCGTCTCTTTCAGTTCTCGACCGCCCTCCCAGTGGCAGCCAATCACGGGCCAAATGAGAGGAAACTATTGTAAGGTAATCAAACTCTACAGCAGGTCCTATTATCTACAGTACACACACACACATATACACACACACAGGCACACATATTGGGATTGAAAAGAAAAAGCAACAGACATTTGAACATGAAAATTGGATTTGCGAAAAAAAGAAAGAACCACGGCTGTCTGCCTCTTGGGTTCTCACGTGGGCCGCTGCTCCCTAAACGACTCTAAACGTTCAGCTCTCTAGTACAAAGTCAGTGCAATGTCCGAATGAGTCAAGGCTGTCATTGTCTGGAGATTTCACAGTGAGCGTGTTGATGACGTTTCTATCATGCAGCTGGCGCAAAACTGGAAGAAAACAAACAAGCAAGGGTAAAATAGGGTCACTGACACTGAAGGCGGCAACAAAAATGTCTAACTGGAGAGATACGAGATTCGGGAACTTCTGTTGGCAAGGGCCGACAAAGACAGATTCAAGGAACGGCCAGAGACTTAGATGTTTACGACAAAATTACAAACTGGCTCCGCGACCACAGTTTAATTTGCCTGCCACCTGCACGCTCTAGATAGAGAGAGGGAGAGAGGTCTACTGTCTTTAAATTAGGTTTTATGGTATAGGACATTATTGTGTTTACCTATACACGTAGTTTTGTTGTATTGGTTTTCCCTCTTGTGGACATAATGCGCAAAAATAGATATTCAAATGTATTCAAACCTATGTTTTCCTATCATCCCTAACTCATACTTAGCGTGCTTAGCCTCTTTGCCAGTCTCTTTGGCAATCCCCAACAGTATTATTATGTTACAGGTCTATAGACTACACAAAATCACAAAAAAAGTATTTTGGTCAAGCCAAAGCTACAGAAATGTAAAATGTCTCTAATTCTTGTTCACCATGGTAACCTTTTAAGAGGTTGTGTTTGGAGGGTAAGTCCAGATCTGCATCCAGGGACAGAGTTCTAGTATGTGATGTGTAGGGGGAGCTGGGAGGGTACATTTGTCCCCCCCCCCCCATTGTTGTGTTGAAGTTTACAGCACATAATATATAACCATGATGTAAGCTCTCTGATCCCACAAGAGTGCTTCTTTTAAGCCTTGTTTTTAAGTGGAGAAATGACAAACATTTTTGGCTGCGCGCTAAAGCTAAACTTCTGTGTTGCCAGCGACACATTTTATTTGGATAGCAATAATCAGCTGCTAATGAAAAGTGTTGGCGAGTAATGTCGGGTATATTAAAAATCAAACAAGTGCGGTAGTCTGCAGTGAGGCTAACACACAAAAAAGGAAATATGGATAGCAGCATCTACTTTGCATCAAAGGCCGGAGTGCGGAGATTCTCATTACGGCTCCTCTTCCGTTTCATCACTTTCATCCCAAGGCCATCCACCTCCCAAATACAGATAAGTCACCCCAAATATCTCTTTTAAAGGAACTACTTCAAAATCCACAGTCAGAGAGAGAGAGAGAGGGGCTGTGAAGAGTGAAGATCCTCTCAAATAATTAAGGAGTGGGGCATGCATTGCAGATAATGAGTTTCTAGCATCACTGGCCACACAGTATTCCCCCGTCTTATCACCTGCTGCTGTCACTCACTAATTAAGTTTCTATTTCCAATTACTGCTCACGATTAGGAATCATTATTAGGCCTGGGTTGTTATTGTGGTTGCTTCTGAGGCTGGACACACACACACACACGTACGCACGCACGCATGCACGCACGCACGCACGCATGCACGCACGCACGCACGCACGCACGCAATGAAGCACACCCTAATTCACTACTCTCAGGGGCTAATGTTGGCTTATGTTAGCAAACTTAAGATAGATGTTACAACTCTTGACGTGTGCCGTTGTTAAACCCCTTTTTAGTATTCACCATTATCCCATACTTGTTACATCTCCTATTTCTGGACCATTTACTGTTTAATTCATTGTGACCTTTTTGAATTGCCCTGGTTAGCCTGACTAAACCCAGAGGGCACAATGTATTGTCAAGTTACCTACACTGCAGCTGCAATGGAGTCTGACAGACCAAGTTTTCAGTTATGTAAAACACACAGCCTCATGTTTGGGTATCAGCACCTCAGAATGCTAACCCCTCATCTTACAACATGCACAGGAAGAACGCCACCATAAGAGAGGCAGAGACAGACAGTAGTTCAATAGACCAGTCTCTACTCTCATGCCACTCAGAGCTCACATGCAATCCTCATCTTCCCTTTCATGTACAGTTGTACTGCGTTGTCTTTATGTGTTTAACCTGGCCTTAGTCTCACATTGCCAGACCTTCCTCCGCAATGCTTCGGAGGAAGGTCTGGCTAGTCACGCAGCATTCTGGGATGGGAGAAAAACGTGCTCTGGTTTACTGGCATTTTATTAAACCAATCACAATAGTCTTGGCTGGGTGGAGCAGCAGTGCATCTGCAAAATAGCCTCGGGAAGTAACTTGTTTTGGTGGAACGTGTGTACGTTCAAACGTTTTAGTCGTGCAACAGAAAACCCAGATTGGACAGATAGTCTAGCTAGCTGTCTGGATTTACCCTGCAGAAATCAAGCAGAGTTTAAAATGCCAACACGAAGAAAGAGGAAGGTGAGGGACTTCTGGCAGAAATGAGACGTCGGCGATACCTGGCCTTAGCATGCGAGGAACATTTGTTTTTTGTGTGTGTATGTGTTTCCAACAGTGTGCATGTGTGTGTACATGGGTATTTGTGCTGAGCACCTGACACATGTTATCATTACTGTCTGCAATCAGTGGCCTGTCCGCTCTGATGCAGCGCCTAATCAATCTCAATGGAACATGGAAGAGTATTAGGGTTGGGTATTGTTTAAAAAATGACGATACCAATACCCATTCCCATTAATTCATTTCATATCATTTTTCACTACTTCACTCCATACCCATCATGTGAATGGAAGCATCATCGTCATGCTTAACTGCCAACTCCAACACCCCACTCAACTTTAGCACACCACAAACTGTATGGGTTGTGCTGCTGCGGTAGTAAGCCAATCAAAGGGCAAATTAAAATAAGGAACACTTGCGGTGATTACATGCGAGCAAAACTATACAAATAGTCATTTTTTTCAAGATCTGGATACAAAAATGATCAAATGGTCGTTTGACTTGAAAAGGTTCTATACTACTTGGTACTGGGTTATTTCAATCATTACCTTAAAGGTAAGGAGTACCAATATTAGGGCTGGGTAAAAATAATTGATTCTCCAATTAAAACTGATCTTTGATTGAATGATCTGATATCGATCATTAAAATCCAGAAATTGATCTTTTAATATATGCCTTTTCACCATGGATGTTTAAGTAAAACATACTTTAAACTAACTTTTTGGGGGTCAGTTCTTAATCTAAACATTCACCCTAGTGCACTATAAACATATTTGAGGATTGCTTCTTGCTTGTACAATTTACAGTATATGTTATCTGAGACCAGCAAAATTGGTATTTTAACTAAAACCTAAACTAATTGATATAGAATCGGATGTATGATCAGTGCCAGAATAGCAACATAAATTGCGTGACCAGCAAACACCAGCAAAGAGGTGAGTGTCTGTCTGTTTACATATTTGCTAAGTCCTTTTCTAAGATGCATTGTTCAACTAAGGACATGTGTGTAATTCATCAACCAGGCAAGGAGGAGCACTGTGTGCAATCAGTGCACCTCTCTCCTTCATTTATATGCATTTAATGTGAGAATCATGCAAAGATATGATCAGTATGGTTTAGTGCATTTTTCTGATGGATTCATGCGATTTACTAGTCAGTTGTGATGGGAAAATCCCTGCCTTTAAAAAAGCGAGGTTTAAATTTGTGCAGCAGCGCTGTGTCTGCGAGGAGGAATTTAAATGAACCTGCATTGCACATAAATCTCAGTGACAGAGAAAGGGGGAGTGCACCGCCAAAGTGTGCAGGGGAGCTGCAGTGAATTAGTGAAACAAAGCAACGCTTCAGAGAAATGAAAAACGACCACTGATAATAAATCAACATAATGTAACTATTTCATAACTCCAAACAAAGTGCGGACGGAGAGTCGTGGCTGTGCAGTCATTAAACTTCAACTGGAGCCTGATGTTCACTGAGTCGCTAATCCAATATGGCGATAGCATTAACTAGAAAGCAGTTGTTGCTGATAATGTAATTAGCTGCCGCCTTAGTAAGTCAAACCCTAATTACATGCACAAACAGAAAGAAAGGCGCCAGCCTAAATTTGTACTTTGCGTTTCCAGGCACAAAAACATGACTAAATTCAGGCTGAAGATTGTCAAACATCTTGTTTTTCATACATGTGACCTATGGGAACACAACCACACCTGAACACTAAATAAAGCTGAGCCCTGTAAGGAAAATGGAGGACAATAGTGAAAGACGTAAGAGAAAGGCAGATTTCTTTTTTCCATGGGAGAAGATCCTTGGGCAATTCAGATGAAATCCTTCTGCAATAAGTGTTTTTCATTCTGCTCACATGAATACACTCTATTATCACCTTTTAACATGCCAGAGCTAAAAATTGACCATGGAAGGAGAGTAGCGTAGGAGCAGCAAGGACGTGGGTCAACGCAGTACTCTCAGAGGGTTAACACTCCCTGATTTTCAGGGCCCTTTGTTTAGAAGACAAAAGGGAGATGGAGTGAGAGACGAAGAGTGAACAAGGCTGTGTGACTGTAGTGATGCATGAGTGGCTATTTTCTGCTTTCAGTGCCTCCGCCTCCCCTGAAGGACGTGGTGGAGGATGTGGAGTGGGCCGAGCGCCCAAGGAAACCAAGATAAGAGAAATGTGTAAGTAGGAGAAATGACAGGGAGCCAGTACAATTATCACTGAAATGAATTTGTTTACATGGGAATTAAGAGTAATGTAGAATGGACGCGTAAACAGGCCTCCTCATGGACACAGAGGATAGATGGCGGTTGTTGGGCAGGACATTTGATATTACTAGGTCAGTTAGCGAGCTGGTAACATTTAAAGACTGAATTCTAAATCCACAACTCATTTAGAAGTTTTCTTCCTAAACATAGTTTGCATTATGAAACTAATAAATGGACAGAAGATACTTGTGTTCATGTTTTGCATTGTCTAGCAGCAAGCCAATGCTTTTAGGTAACTCCATAATCATTTATTCGTTGTGTATGCTATCCTACTTTGACAATAGATTTGACTGCCCATGTCCACAGAATGCACCTACAGTGTTCAGAATCAGTGGTTCAATTTAAATTTGGGTCACATGTACATGTGCGATGACGGATGGGCGAAAATTGTGTCTTAAACATGTCGCTCATGACTTTCTACTCATATCATAGCTCCCAAAAGATGAGTAAAAATGGAAGAGAGTTGAAAACAAAAGGGACAAAAAAAGATGTCAGTGACATGTCAGGAAAAGAAGCAACCCAAGACATAGGTCTCAGTGTACAATGTTAGCTTCTAGGTTTAGACAAGTGAAGGGAAGAAACAAGATATCAGTTAGTGTTGTCTACTTCTAAAGTGATTCATTTTTCTTCTGTACTCAATTTGCGTTTGTTTTCATTAGGACTTTTAGTTCCCCAATGCAAAAACACAATTCATCTTTGTGTCAAGGCAAATTTCAAAGGACAACCACACACGATTGTTAATCTGATCTTTAATATGAAGTATCAGCGCCAAGTTATTGGCTTGAGACACCTTCAAACTAAAACTACTAAAATATTGGTACTAACTTTCAAAACCCTCTCAATTAAGTGCTTGTGAAGGCAAATGTGCAGTGTGTGCATGCACGCAAGCAAACACAACACACACATCCACACAATTAATCTGTAACACTATCTACTCCAAAGAGAAAACACTTAAACAATAAAACAGCGATTACTCTGAGCTAATTCAATAAGACCCAGCTAATCATTTGTCCCCAATCTATTGCGCTACAGCGTCTTTGACTGTCGGTGAAAGGCAGCTGATGCCACCAAGGACAAGTGCTTCACTAATTTCACAGAGGGCCCGGGCCCATCTGCCGTGTAGCTACGCTGCCGACAACAATAGGATGACCTCAGCCAAATCGCAGAGTACTACCACTCTGTCTCCTCTCCCATTTAACGCACTGACAGACACGGGAGTCGTCGCTCTGGGAAACCACAATGTCCTTTGTGTGCAGAGGAGAGATGGTCTTCAGAGGGAAATAACGACAAAGTGTGTGGACATGGAAAGACAAGCATCTTCTTTTTATCACTAGAAATGTCATGAATCCCTTAATATACAACATTGAGTTTTATAATGCAATTATACATTGAGACATTTCTCGGACAAAGGGACACATTTACCGTGTACCTTCTCCCTTTTCCTCTGTCCATCTTTTCCATGTTAGGATGTCAATAAAATCTACACGGATGAATGACTTCTCTTCCACACATTGTATCATTTGCTTCTCCAGCAATCCAATAATCATCTATACCTGTGATAGCGTCAGTCAGGTGAAGCTAATAACCCCGGTCAATAAAGGTGAAGCGTGTAGCCAACACTGGCCAGCTGTGTTGACCAGGGAAAATCACTGCAAGCCAAGTGCTCCCATTGGTGTGCACCGAGAGTAGAAGAGACAGCGTAATGACCGTTCTCCCATCCACAGTTTTGTATGTTCTGACTGCACTCAGCCCATGGCGAGATTAGAATACAAAACTCATCCTTCACAACTTTATGGAGTACAAACACATTAATATGAGATGGGCTTGTGGGGAAGTGGCAGCTGTGCTTGCAATTTCCTTGTTGCCAAATCCTGTGATCAACGTGCTTGCTGAATCAGTGCCCCCATTGATTTGACCTCCCCGCTGCTGATCACACCAGCTTTCAGCTCACTGGGGTTTCCATTGTCTTTTGAGGATGGATGCTCAGCAGGAACTAAACACAATCTTCGACTCCTTCCATGGCTGTGTTCTTAATTAATGCTAAACTTAAAAAGCTACATGTTCCACTGCTTGGCTGCAGTGGCCTAACAAAAAAAAAAAAAAAAGAAACCTGGACCTGGAACTTTATTTAAGACGACTGAAAGCTCATTACATAACTTCAGCTGTGGCAGTCTGGTGCTTTTTGAAGTGCTTGTTGAACCGTACATCTGTTTAATTTGATCAAATACAACAGATATAAGCTGTATTGTAACTTTACACTGATTATCATAAAAAAATATGTTCAATTCAAAATGAATGAATCTAATTTTGGAATTATAAGTCCAATGCAGATATTGCACTATATTAGGAATGTGTGGCCATGTTGTATGTGCTTCAGAAGAAAGGGAATCTGAGCACGCTACATGGTGGGTGAGTGTAGTCATGCCGTCTGACTGTGTGTTCTTCCAGCAGCACAGCCTCAGGGAGCCTCACAGCGGTCGAGTCCTGGGGAAAGTCGAAGGCCTGCCTCCTACGTTTACAATACAAAGAGACCACACTGTGCTTTGTTGTGCTTGCTATCGCCATGAATGGTAAATCCAGACACCGCACCCTCACCACACAACCCTTCACCTGTCCTCTCTGCTCTTTGACCGTGCTGTCACCGACACGCCGCTGCTTCGAAAACACTGCTGATGTTCTCTCTTTGCTAGGCCTGATTTGGCTTTAAAGAATAAGCAGGCATTGTAGACATAGCCTTCCCCCGCAGAGGCTATGTACAACTTTGTTTTCTTCTCAAATCTCCTGTTACTACATTATAAAAGCTCCATTTCAAATGAGCTTTCTCTCCATCACATCCTAAATCTCCAAAGCCGTTCTCATACCTATGTTCCTGCTCTGTTTTCTCCTGTGAGCAATCAAAATGAACTGGCTATGACGGGATCAATCTTGGAGCCCCACCCTAGTACCCCCATGTGAATTATTTGAAATCCATAAGATTATGCTACGTCGTTGCTCGGCCGGACTAATGAAAGCAGCATAAACGGTGTGTGCATTAGCTGAGGCTTTATTTGCCACCTTGTGCTGAAAACCAATAAAGTCCAAAAGTGAGTGTATTTTAGGTCTGTAGCCGAGGGGAAGAGAGGGCACTTGTGAATAATTCACCAGGCAGCTTCAGAGTTGAGTCAGTGGCAGAAGGTGAAGGGAGGTTTTTTGCCAGAACTTTGTTGCATTTAGCTAAAGTAGTTGATGGCGTCAATCTGCAGTTAATACGACCCTGGGTCAGGCAAAATTGTACATTGTACACACACAGAAGAAGCTGCGAGATAAACGAAAGAGGGAGGCAGAAAGAGAGAGATAAGGGGTGAGATACAGAGGAATATGGGGTCAAGAGGGGAGAACAGTCAGGGCGGCGGCTGACTGGACTCCCACCTGCTCAGCTCAACGATGCGCTGACATGCGTCTTCAAACTGTGTGACTGAGTTCTTACTGTATTTTATGTACATACTCTGCCAAGAGGTACCATCTACAGAATGTTTCAACTTTGGTTTTACAATTTCCCCATTTCCAAATCAATTTCCCTGTTTATGCTGGAACATTTCCTGGTTTATGGGAGCTATGAAGGTGAAGAATGGCCGAAGGGCAGAGCTGCTCTCTTTGGTACCAGACCAAAACCCCTTCAGGTCTAAACGGCTTGCTCATTCCTCACTTAGAGATTCTCTTGTGAGTTCACTTCCAGTTAATATTAAAGTCTTGTTCTTACCTGCAGCAAAACCACACTAATCCATTTATATATGCTGTTTTTTTCGTCTATGAGCTGTATGATAATAAAAAGCTACAACTGTGTAATGTATATGAGATCCTAAACTGCTGCCTTACTGCCTCAGTGCACCCCGGCAGCCCAGAGCACCAATTGCATTTGCTATGCATTTCCTTCCTCTCCTTGAATTTCAGTGCTTGCCTATCGATTGTTTGGTGCTATTCTCAGCTTCCCCTCAATAGCCTCACTCTGTGATCACTAGACCTAACCTGATTGGAGTCACCGGTGGGTTAGAGACATGCGCGTTGACGTACAGAAACTGAATGCAAAAAGGAATGTGTGGGTGCGGAGGAAAGAGAACAGGACGATGAATCCCATGTTGAGATCAGGCGGTGTGATCACCCAGCTACTCTTCCTAATTTGTTTTGTTTTTTGAAAATTGCATTTGCAATGAAAAATAAATAAATAAAATGTTTTCATTGCAAATGCAATTTTCAACAACCCCTCCGTGTCCCAACCCAAAACCAAATTTCTCTCTCAACCTCTGCCGACAACCAGAAAACAAAAAAACATATTATATGACAGTATCACAGTAGCAGCTGCCCTATGACTCTCACTAATTTTATTGAGAGAGAAAATCAAGCTTGTGACAGTGGGAAAATATATGTCAGCCAGCTGGGCTGGACAGATGTGTTCAGGAAACTGCCAGAGTTGAATACTGTTGTGCAGTGCGCTGACAAGGATGGGCTAATCCAGCTAAATCCCCAAACAAGGCATCCGCTGAAAGGCATCTGGGACATATGCAGTTTTAAACAGAAAAATAGCTAAAATAACACGTTTGAATTCTGGTCTGACCAAGGGTTATTCAATCACCCCACAGGTCAGGTGTGCTTTAACTACATGGTGACAAAACTGATTTTGTGTAAGGTGTTAACAGGGAATCTGAATGTGGACGGAATGACAGTGCCCACAATGGCTTATGTGCCCAATTACCTTCATTGATGGGCAATTTTGCTGGAAGCTGGCAGCTATTAGCAAGCCATCACCTTCTGTTGGCAAGGCCGCTTCCAAATAAAGTTCCCCCGCTGAGATAAGCGTAGTGACCTCCAGCACACTCAATTATGGAATCATAATCCAGGATGGTAGGCAGCCCTGGCTAACTCCTAATTGGTGGTCTTTTTATGTATGAGGTTAGATTTAAGATGGAGCGACAGCGCTGTGGGGAAATCAAGGCCTCTCGCCAGGCCTGTCACTCAACCCAAATTACTTAAAACTGAATTACTTTCCATCCTCAAACAGATTGGGTCATTACTGTGCATTTCTTCTCTTCCTCATATCCAACATGCGTGTCGCCGAAGGTATTTAATCTTTTATTTGTGTCTCATCGTAAACACAGATCCTAAAAAAAGTCAGATCACGGCACCAAGTTAAAGGGGCTGCTATCAATATCAGAATCTCTGGAAAACAAGGACTTTTATAGACATGTCTGTTATTATGCTTTCAAAACAAAAGCAATATCCTTTACTTCACTTAAAAGAGATAAACTTTGGACAAGCTGGCAGGCAGTGCTACAAATACAACAGGGTGCTGCAGGTGTCATATCCTCAGCGAGGGCTGACGGGTGAAACATATTGGATTAAAAAAAATAAATACTGCTGAAATACTGCTGGACCTAAACACAACAGTGACAGACCTAACATATCTTGTCTAACATCACAGCCTTGGTTACTGGTGTAATTGTAATGCCTAGCAGCTAATGCAGTGTGTTCTAACCCAGTAACCTAAAGACAAATCATAATATATCATCTCTGATATTTTGCAGATATGCAAGCAAGCCTTGATGGAAATGTGCTCACTATGTGCTCAGAAAAAATGAGACACCACACATGCAGCCAACTCCTACATGTCTCTTTTTTATTATAATGCTGGTTAGCTGTGCTTAGTGTTGGAGCATCACTGCTGCCTACAGAAATGGAAAGGATGTAGTTTTTGTTATATGTGCCATCTAAAAGACACATCCATTTATGATTCAGACTGGGACTGTTGGCTTTATTGTGAAACCTTGTAAAATTAAAATGTATTCTCAGCTTTTTTACCCTAATCTGTTATGATAGGCACTATTTACAAGTTGCATTACAATGTAATACAAATAAGGCATGACATGACCACAACCTAGCGCCCTATTTTAACGATCTAAGCGCACAGCGTGAAGCGCCTGGCGCATGTTCGTTTAGGGCGTGTACGAATCCACTTTTGCTAGTTTAACGGCAGAAAAAAGGGTCCGTGCGCCGGGCGCATGGTTCAAAAGGGTTGTACTTAGGGTCTTAATTAATCAGAGGTGTGTTTTGGGCGTAACATGCAATAAACCAAAGTGTCATCTCCCATTCCCTTAAACAGCCAGGCGCGTCTGTACCATGGCACATTGCTATTATGATGGCAGATTTGTTAAGCAGGAAGGAGAGATTTTCCGGAGGAGAAACTGATCTGCACGAGCAGATCATATCATAATACTTTTTCCACATTGTAATATTTGTATTTGTAATCTTCTGCATGTTTGTGTGCTGCTGTGCGTCCCTGTGTGTGTAACAAGCTTGGTGTGCTCGCTGTGCACGAGCCTAGGCACATTTTACTAATGTGCTGTTAAAATAACAATGAAATGCTGCGTTATTGACTTTAGACCAGGTTTTTGTTCGTCAATGGCGTGATCACTTTCCGCTGCCTCAAGATAGCAATACGCCAAGAATGCACTTGAACACACCTCCCTGTAAGACCAGCACGCCCATGGGCGCAGGTGCATTTGCGATTTAAACGACATGGGTGCTGGACGGGAAACTGACTGCGTCGGTCTTAAACTAGCAAAGACACTTGCGTCCGGGTGCAAGATAGAGCCCCTATAGTTTGTTCAGTGTCATACACTCCCTCAGTGCCTGCAATAATGTAAGCACATCCCTTCTTATGATTGCATGATACTGTGTGACAGAAGGAAGCAACACTCCACATTATATAACTCACTTAAATGCAATTTGACACACACTCGTGTAATATAAAAAACAGACAGGTGATTACTGTGAGATGAATTCTTGCCGTGTAAACATGAATCAAGTCTTTCAGGATGAAGAATCAGTGAGGGAGTGACGGCAGGTAAACAGAGACAAAGAGGGGGAAGCTTTGTGAAGCCTGCCGTTTGAGTGGGAGAGATTGACAGACTATCAGCACTGTAACCCACCAGGGAGTTGGTCTAAGCCCAGCTAATGGAAACCATACAGACAACCAAACCGGGGCAGATTCCATGTATCAAGAGAGGGTGGGAAGGTCAACGCCAACAAAATGTCAGCTTCAATCCAATGTGAATGACAGCCTTCAGTCTTTCTCTGACAGCGCAGTTACAATAACCCCGGCCAACAGAGCTGAGCCATCTCCGCCGGCCTGAGAAAAAAACGTGTATCCATTTGCCACAGGTCCTTATCGTGTTTTACTCTTATCCTCCACTCTGCTACAGGGCAACTCCACTGCAGACACTGACTAATCTGTGAAGTGGCACTTGGCAGGCTGTAACCAACTAGCCACTCGACAGTGGCCACTTAAAGCTACGGCTATGGCTAAAAACAGCAGTCTCTGAAGAAAAGAATCCACTCCAAAATTAAACTACTGAGGACATACAAAATACACAACAAAAACTAATTTAGTACCCATATTACACAAATATTGTAGTCAGTGAAAAGAACATTGATGATATTTCTGCAATAACAAATTGCTAATGTAAGGATAGTGTGAAAAAAACTAAAGTAGTAATTATTGAGGTATAATTAATTAGGTTTAGTATATAGGTATAGGTTTACTTTTTTTGCAGCTTAGTGTCCTCCCCACTTGTTCATTCACCAGTGTCACAGATAAACACGGACTAAATTATTGCACCATTATTAATTCAACTGAGGAGATTCTATTAGTCGCATGCAGTGGGGGGGAACAGCTTGTTTATCAAACACCATGCTGCGCTTCAATTAGTCAAGATAGTTCAGCCTACCAAGAGATGTGCCACAGGGGTGAGTCCTCCCCGTTTTCTAAAATGGGATAAATCTGGGTAAAGCTAAGCATTACAACGGCCAGGGAAGAGATCATTTTTTTGTGGGGAGAGTTAAGCTGAATAATACAGCAGAACATAGCGCATTGTACCCTTCTGTCCTTGGATCTTTTCATGATCAAATTGAAAAGGAGAGAAAGCAAAATGGGCCAGTGTGAAGGAAATGTCAAGGGATGTAAAGGCTAAGAGGTAGCATATACCCACAACTCACTTTTACACACACACACACACACACACACACACACACACACACACACACACACACACACACACACACACACACACACAACATTCCTATCACCGCAGTCCTTCAATTCATTTTTCTTTTTTTTTTTTGACTTCGGGTAATTGCAGGCTGGATCATGACAACCAGTGGCCTAGAGAAAGGTGTGAATGCTTAAATGCTCTCACATTCCCCAGCAAGGTGGACAAATGATGATGACGCACACTGTGTGTCTTCATGCAAATGTATTTGGCCTCGTCAGCGAGCCTTGCGGAACACATCGCCTTGGGTTAGATGCATATGCAATGAGGTGTGCGGATGATGCCCTATATACATGTCAAACAGCTGCCAAGTATGAAACCGCATCTAAAAAACAGTGTTGTAACTGTTACCAGTGCTGCTGTGTGCACATACTGTATCATATCCATGCACTAATAAGGTGGTATGTCTGAGTGATTCTCCCAGTCTTTGCATCTGTTAAAGATCAATGTCAGCAACATTGGAGTAGTTTTTGTTCTGTATCATTATCTATTTAACCGTCCTGACTGTTTTTACAGTCATGCACATAAATCAAGTGTCTCTTCTGTGTCCTTCTAAAGCAGTGATGCTTCAACAAATCTTCTTTCCACAGTAAACTGTCCATGTATCGGAGGTGCAGGTTTGCCACTAGCATATAAATGGCACCTTAAATTTAATTAGCTGCATGATGTCGCAATAAAGCTGTCATGTGTTGGATTTATTAAATTCATGTTATGATATTGCATACATAAACTTTAAAAGATGTTTTTGTCTCTCATGTGGCAAGAGACAAGAAATATGGGAGAGAAAGACATCACAAAGGCTCACAGCCGGTTGAAATCATAAGCAATTTTGGGTAAAAGCCTACCAAGCCACCAGGTCAGTCCAAACAAAAACAACAGATGCCAATTATTCCTATCAACCTTTTCACAATAAAAGCATATTTCTGCATGGAACCTTGCAACCAATGGCAAAAACGTCACATATTTTCTGCTATATCTTTTTCGCATCACAGAAATGTTGCTGCAGATGTCTGTGTCACAACAGGGACAATAAGACAGGAGGCAGAATGAGAGAAATAAGAGCCAGAAGAATGGGGGCAGTCAGGTGGAAAGCAACCGCTAACCGCTGGCAGGGGAGCGTGCCAAGCCTTGGCCTGGTACATCAGCACATGGATTTATAGGCTGATTTACCTCGCTACCCGTCGCTGCATAGGCCATTAAGTCTGGCTCCAACTCCTGCCCTCCGCATCTACTTTCCTCCATCTCCACCCCGTCTCTAAATCTGTCTGCGTGGCATGCGCTGTCACTCATCTGACTTTTTCCATTGCATAATATTGTCTCTGTTTTTTCCACAATTTCTTCTTGACCTCACGCTTCATGAAGATGCTCTCAGCCCATTTCTTCTACACAAAAGGCAGTACCAGGTTACATCTTTGTAGGTTGATATTGTTTAGAAATAATAGTTATGGGTTAAACGGTACTCCAGATCTGCTTGTTTTATTGTAATTGGCATCTTTAGAGTGTTGATCATGCCACCATCTACCTCTTATCAAGTGGACTCATAGGGCACATAAGTGGTAATGAGTGGCAGCATCTTATCAACAAGGTACCAAACGTCCTGCTAGAACATAACACATGATGTTCCGGCTCCCAGCACCCCCACCCCTCCCTCCCCCGGGTAACCTTCAGTTCCCCACGGGGATGGGCATTACTGCAATGATGTCCCTTGCCACCTGTTTTTATCGAAATTAAAATGAAAAAACGCTGATTATGGAGGCCATTGGAGAAAATAATTTCGACGGGAAACATTTGTCTATGCGCTCAGGCTCAGGGCTTTGACAGCAAAGTTTAACGTTAAAGGGTAAGTGTGTGAAGAAGGCGGAGCGGGGATGAAGCGAGGCAGAGAGACACTGTAGGGGGGAAAAAAGCGTGAAAGAACGCTGTACTGTATGTGGGTATATTTGTGCCACGGTTGTCTTGGATGTGAACAGGAAAAGGGGGGGGGGGGGAGACGATCGAAAAGTCCCCCTCTTTTTATCGATCGTGTGAGGACCACAAAGGTCTAAGGGACCCTCAGGCAAGGCAACGGACGGGAGATAGAGTAGCTGTGTGAGTATATTAGCAGAGGATTCAAAGGGGGTAGAAAACTCTAAGCTCTCTGACATTTAATGTGACATTACTGCTTTACAGAGAGGCTAGTGGTCGTGTCACAAAAAACACTGGCTACCAGAGTGCATCTATATTATATATTTCGACATCGTTCCTGCATTCTTGAATTAAAGGCTTTTATTGTATTGGGTGCATCATTAAAATTAAATGCTGTCCGTGTGGTTGGATAGACTGTTGTACAACTAGAGTGAGCCGGCTGAAGTGTCCACTCAATACCATATCATGGCTAATTGAGGACGGAGGGTCTTGAAATTGTATTTCTCTCCCAAACAGCACACAAATTAGAAAATTAGTTTTGAAAGCAATCTCTCCACACGACTGAGAAACCGTTAAGTAATTGTTATTGATCAACAGCCCTATCAGCCCCCTGCAGATATATTATGGTCATTTTGTGCAAAGTAGAAATTGGTACTTAAGGAGGACATTATGAACAGAAAGAGGTCAATGAGGCACTTGGTATTTTCATACGGACACCCACACAGCAGCACCTGGAGCGCTCAGAGGTCCTAGATGGGACTGGCATTGGTTAATCACGACAAGGCGTGTTGTAAGAGATGCATTTCTTGTGAAGAAAGAGAAAAGAAGCATTTTATCCTGGGGTCTGAAACCGTCAAAACAGTGGTGAGAGAGACAGAAAAGAAATGACAGCTATATTACAGCGAAACCGTTGGTTTTTCTTTTCTACGCTTTTGTGTTTCTGGTTCACTTCTTCCCCTCAATTTAACTGTTGGTGGCTGAAGCACAACAGACACATATTTGACAAGAGAAATCTACTGATCTGAGACAACCCTGGGATGGCTCCTGGCAAAAGCCCTGGGTATATGTTTGAAATAGGACCTGGACGAGTAAACACACATGCACGCACGCACGCACACACGCACGCACGCACGCACACACGCACGCACCTGCCAAAGGCATTTTGTACCAAGGCATAGCTTACTTTGGTGCTGCTAATGCGCATTACAGCAAATACATAGATAAAACCCTGGCAAGGAGAGGAAATCTCATTTCCAAATGTTCTCCGCCCCTTTTAATGCAGAACTCAAAGAGCGAATCCATTTCACACACATAACTATATTCTCCATTTTCCTCCGCTGCTTTTATCAAAACACAGAACACCTCTGCCTGGTTAAAAGAAGGCCTCCTATTAACAACCATTATCCAGCAACCCCACTGATAGACTGGGATATTAGGGCTAATGCTATCATGCCTCCTACAGATCAGAACTGCCAACAGAGACTCATTTAAATCAAAGGCCGTACCGCGGGAACACAATGGCATACTTGTGTGTATTTGTTCTCCTGCTCTGAAAGTAAATGTAGTAAAGTGTAGGGGGAAGGCAGACCAGGACATTCTATTTGCATGCTAAACTGACAGCAGCGTATACTTTGCATGACATACAGTGGCCTACATCTACTACTGTGTCTCTCACATTATCACGCAGTGTGTGTGACTAAATTGGCTGCATCGGCTTGGACTAACAACTTCTGTGTGGGAGATGGGGTACGGCATGGCGGATTGGAACCTGACTATATCACAAACCAATGAACAGCAATATTATGGGAATGCTCCGTTATAATGTACTGTATGTTATTAGTCTGCCGTGCATTCTGGCAAATCCAATATTTGAGTAATACAGCCTGGGAGCCTAGCCACTTAGAATTGAGTTAGTGTTATTTTTGTATGCTGTTCTTTGTCACAGTTTTTGACAAAATCTACTGCTTTGCATGAGTGCACGAGGTGCTTGTGTTCAATGAGTGTTAAAATAAGAATGTTATTTGTCTGTTTGCTAAGTCTGCTTTAATATATGACATGAAATGGTAAAAAAAAAATGTAAATGTGTTGACTATAGTGGCCCACTGTGCTTCTGAATGGTTGCATTTTATTACAGTTTGTTATTGAAACATTCCACCATCATCGACACAATGGCATTCACTACAGAAAGTCACTGGAACACATGTGTGTATAAATAACACCTTTTTTCGTCAGATGTGTTAATCATAACCTAGTCTCGCATTGCCAGACCTTCCTCCACAGCGCTGCGGAGGAAGGTCTGGCTAGTCCACACAGCATTCTGGGATGGGAGAAAAACTTGCTCTGGTTTATTGGCATTTCTCTAAACCAATCACAATTGTCATGGGTGGTGCTAAGAACCGGACAGAGGCACGGTGCCGCAGCTAAAATAGCCTTGGGAAGGAACTTGTTTTGGTGGAACATGTGTACGTTCAATAGTTGTTTTAGTCGTGCAACAGAAAACTCAGATTGGACAGATAGTCTAGCTAGCTGTCTGGATTTACCCTGCAGAGATCTGAGGAGCAGTTAACCAGAGTCATCTGGCCAAAAAGAAGGACATCTGGCGGTACGGAGCAATCCCAGAAGTGGAACGTCGTGGATATAGACTAATAAGCTAAGATCAGGTCAATCAGGCTATTAGTCAGTCTAATGGGGCTACCTCATGATATACTGAGCGATCCCAGCTACGTGCTGTTTCGTAGAGTGTTGTAATGGAGTGATTTTAGTAAGGGTGTTCCAATCAGGATTTTTGGGGCCGATCACTGATTGCTGGAAGAGGTATTGGCCGATACTGATCACTTTTATGAACTGAAAATTACGCCATTACGTAACAGTCACATGTTTAGAGAATGTATCAGTAATTGTTTGGCTTTTTGTCCTAGCTCAACATCTAAAAAAATGTCCTTTCAATCACTGCAGACATTTCTTCAGCACACACACACACACACACACACACACACACACACACACACACACACACACACACACACACACACACACACACACACACACACAGGGAAACAGCTGTTTGAGTGGCGCCGGAGCTGCTAGCTACACAACTCCGCTCTGCCTTAGCGTTAGCTAACTTTGAAAACTCCTCATACTCCTTTCTGTGACTAACCTTCAAATGTCTGATGAGGTTGGTGGTGTTGAAATGTCTGTGGAGCTTTCCGCCTTGTGGTATTTCCTTGGCACACACGTTGCAAATCGCTAATGTATTGTCTTTTTCCCAGATAGCAATGAGTCGGCGGACCACCGGCGGTGCTCCAGAGGCAGTAGAAGCGTCAGAATGGCGTAATCGCAAACACATTTGCCGGAGCACCACCGGTGGCTACCGCTTTTTAAAAGCGGTAGCCGCCTTCCTACCGCCTTCGTTCCGCGGCCGGCCCGCGGGCCAACTGCTGTTCTGCCGCTGTTCAGACACCTTGTAGAACTGCCAGACCGCTGAATGTAGGGACGCCGCCATTTTAGCTCCATGTAGAAAATGTTCTCACGAGTATTGGGTCATCTGATCGGCCTATCTGATCGGCATTTATGGAGACCACCGATCAAACTATTTAAAGCCATTATTGGCCGATACCGATCGGTGACCAATCAATCGGAGCACCCTTAGATTTTAGTAATTAGACTGAGCCAGGGAAGTGCTATTTTGTCTCGGTGCTGACATGGCCTTTGTTCATGTCAGATTAACTTCAGTGAAACGTGTCTGGACTAATGTTTCTTATCTAAGCGTGATATAATGTGATATAATCACATACAACGTGATAGGCTACAATATGTTTTTGCTGGCAACTATTTTAGTTAAAAGTACACTGAGTTAGTGAAACATCTTTTTGCAGATTAAGATTGGAGTTTATTTTACAAATAGATTAGGCTTTCAATGGAAGTTTCCGCATAATTTTGATATATATATATATATATATATATAAATATATATAAAAATACCTGTCCAGCAGCTGTCATTTTAAAATATGAGACAAAACCTTGCATACTACTCTTTATACATTTGTTTTTTTTAAGAAACAAGGTCCATTTTCTACTATCCTCAGTCATAGTGCAGTGTAACCGTGTGTAACTGTTGTGTGGGTAGTGGGTGCATTGTTAGTTAAGCTGAAATAACTGCAATGATTGGTATATCTCCCCAACTCTGCTCTTCCAGGATCATAACTGCATTCAATTTTCAACTATTTCTGTGAGTCGCCAAGCTGGGAATTGGAGAACCACTGCGGCAGACAACTCATGACAACCGTAGTGTCTGATTAAACCCACAGATAATGCCCTAGGAAATACATCCCAACTCAGTGGCTATTTCCCAAATTTGTTTACACCTTGTACTAACAGAACAACATATTCTAGACGGTGAAAAAAAAACCACTGGGCATAAACAGGAGGCCATTCGTTGAATATTAACTAGGTGCGCAGGTAAAATGTTTTTCCATCACATTTTTCTTGAAAAAGACCACGGTTTGAAGCTTATCTCACACTCTTAGGGAATAACATGCAGGTTAATAAGCCTGTTTCCATTTCCCCACGTACATTTCTTTACTTTAATCTTTACAGGTCTAGACAGGGCTGCATTCAACAAAACAGAAAATATGCCGACAACTTCAACAGTAAAACTTGCATCTTGTTTACTGTGGTCGACATTCAATGCAATGCACATGACACTGCAGCTTCTTGAAAAATAATCTTTCACAACACAATAATATCCACTCATCCCTCTTCAAACTGCCCTCTGGCTATAATAGGTGTGCTTCTGTAGAAGAGACGCCTGTGCCAAGCACTAATTGGACACATGAAAGGACTGGTGGCGCCCCCCATCACTTTCCATGATAACACCCGCTGTGGCTGCCTGTGACTGATCTACGCATAGGTACACAGGTTGTGTGTGTGTGTGTGTGTGTGTGTGTGTGAGTGTTTAGTATTCAGATTATACATTCTCCTGCTCTTTCCACTGACCTCCATTTTAACCAAGAGCCATCAGTGTGCAGTTCAGCGTAAGCAGATCCAGAGGAGGAAGGAAAAGGGTGGAGAGGATGGTGCAGGAATATAAAGAAGGGGGAGAGAGTGTGTGTGTGTGTGTGTGTGTGTGTGTGTAGAGCTGTAACAATCCCAAATGTTGCTGTACAATTAATTGCCTCCGAAATAATAGTCTCTTTCAGTCAAAAAAAAAAAAAAAGTTTGTTCATTTATTAATTTTGCAAACAAATGAAAGTTGTATATGGATCCCAGGATATGTCATTTGGTTATATATCACTGTCATTTGACCCAGATCATTTAATAATACAGCCTATGAAGTAAACAATGCCTCTTTATAATCACAAAACATTTTTTCTAACTGTTATCCCCCCTTGTTATTTTTGTTGTGATGAACATGTGTAGGGTCAAGTGCCAACAATTGACAATTGAAATAATAATAAAAATATATAGTTTGACCAATAATCACTTATATAATTACAATTTGGCACAAATCAACAATTACCAGGCATACCCCTAATGCCTGGTAAATGTAATACCCCCTTTAGGTAATGTTAGCAATTAATGGCGGTTAAACAAAGAAACCGCAATCATGTAAAGAAATTGACAATTAGACAATTATGTCTATTATACAGGCCTGTGTGTGTGTGTGTGTGTGTGTGTGTGTGTGTGTGTGTGTGTGTGTGTGTGTGTGTGTGTGTGTGTGTGTGTGTGTGTGTGTGTGTGAGAGAAATTAGGAAGAGCTGGTGAAAAACAGAAGGTTTGTTACTGTTTCCTCTTTCCATATCAATGAGCGACTTGTGAAGATATTAATCTATTTTTGTGTTTATGGCTATATATATTAATCTGTTTTGCGTGGTTCGTTGTTTATTTCATTTCAAGGAAATTTAAGATCATGCACAGATTAGGCTCCGGTAGGTGCGACTGTTAATTTAATTGTGTTTTTCCGAGGAGACAATATTGCAAATAACTTTTCAGACTGCAATGTTTTTGGTCATTTCCATACAGAAAAAAAGATGATGAGTAAATTACCATAAGCTGCAGTTAAATTATGCCTGGAGCAAAATCTAGCAATGCTACAGTATCTGTGTTTTTTTTGTTTTTTTTATCAAACTGAAATCAAAACCAACTAAGGGGAAAACTAAACAAGACAGAGGAAGCAAATGATGCACAAGTACACACAAACTAGTATACTGTACGTGCACACAAAGAAGCCCCGAATCTCACAAACACACAGGCCCAATTATATTTTGCATGACAGCAACACCACACAAGTCACACCTACAAGTTTGCCAAAAACTTTAGTAAAGCATCGGGGTGAAACAAAGGTGTGAAGGGCACACATACACCATGATGCACACTGTCTGCAGAGAAGCCAACACCTCTCAACACAAACCTAGTGTGTACTCCCGAGAAAACCCACTCCGAGCCCGAGTTACCATCCAGACACACAGCTGGGTTGCTGGACATTCTGGCTAACGAAAGCAATCTGACTGGTAACAATATCTGTTGGACTACTCTTTGACCCATCTACACTCATCCCACCCTGACCGGGTGTGCCAAACCCGTTGTCAAGGCTTTGGATCATTAATCTCTTTTCACCGTCTTTATTCCCAGCCTCAGCGCGTGCCTTCCAACACGGCTGGACGGGCGGGCTGTGCAGCCGGAAAAACAAGCAGCCATTTGGAAGAGAGAGGAGAGTGTTGGTGACTTGATGGCAAGTGCAAGGCAGAGCTGGCTTCAAACTCAGCTGGACTCAGCAGATGGACGGACGGATGAAGGGATGGATGGATGGATGGATGGATGGATGGATGGAAGATGAGGTGTCAAAAAGGGAAAACTAAGGGACCCAGAAAATACTGAACCGATGCAGATATGATGACCTGAAACCACTTCCACTTTTGAGTTTCATTTGTCCCCTTTTACCTTCCCATCCTTATTTTACATGATTTCTGCACTACTAGGCCTAAAGTGAACAGGGACATACAATAGATCTGCCAGTAGATGACAGGTAGAAAAAGGAAGGAGATAAATCAAAGAACGAGAGAAAAAGGCTAACCAAGACCTAAAGAAAAAAGAAACATTTCCTCACTTATCCCCTTGTGGCATATACTAAAAAAGTGATTTGAGCAGTGAAACTTGACTTCCATCCATCTGAGTTGTGCTGGGGTAGCAGCAAAAATCTCAGATAGTTAATTCAAAACAATATTATATATATAAAATATGAATTGACACCAAGGAGAACGTTTTGGTGTATTTAAGGTGAAATAATCCTTTAAATAGCTGAAACACCCTGCACACAAATCTATACAGTGCACACACACATACGATGGATTTGGGATTTTCAAGGTCTGTGGTGCAAAACAGCACTGTTTATTACCAAGCTAGAGTTGATGCATGTACATAGAGTATATACAATCAATATTTCTAATATTCTCAAGATGATTCTTATAGCTTACCCATAATGCGCATATTGCCAAACGATGTGAGCATGGAATAAAATAAATCAATGTGAAACTAAGCAAGTAAATGAACCAACAATAAATGAAAGGACAAAGCCAAGAGTGATGGAGCTACGCCGCAAAAACAAAGATGAGTTTATCAATGGTGCATTAGATCGTGGATACAGTTCATTTGGATCATGGTTGGAAAGCTTTGCTCGCTCTGCAGCCCGAGCTCGCTAGGAAATCCGGTGCCAGAGGCCGGAACAGCCAGCGTGGGAGGGCCTGTAAGCGAACCAGAGGAGAGATGGGGGGGGGCTATAAGAGAGAGAAATCTTAGAGAGGGCAGAAAATGACAGACAGAGATGGAAATGGAGGGGATGCAGCAGAGAATATGCGCCGAAGAGAAATAATCAAAGATGTCGGAAACATCTCCACACTCATTTCCACCATCCATTCAATATCCTCAGAGGATTCTGGTCGACAGATTGGAGACAACACAACGTGTTACACCTCCATCTGTTTTTTTTTATTCTGTTGTCTGTGTGTTTGAGAGGTTTCCTCTTAGACTCAAGTAAAAGGAGTACTTGATGATAAGCACATTTTTGCAATTCATTGATTTATTGTATGAATTATATGCAGCTGCTATTATGACCAAATGTGAGCGTGTGTGGTTGACTGAACATGAACCTCCCAGCATTTAAAATCACTGTTGAATCTCAACTCCCAGAACACATAACAGATAACAGAACAGAGCAGGGGGAGGCACAGAGACTGGACTGAAAACTTTTACTGGAGAGAGAATGTCTCCATATTTTTTTATATCATCAGTGACATGGCCTAAATATTTAGCATAGAGCCTGCCTGGAAAGAGGACCTCAAAAGCAAGGCCCTACCCAAGGCCTATACTCGCACTGCTCATTAAAATGAGAACAACCTCAGCAAAAATATTCGGAGGGAGGAAGAGGAGGAAACAAAGACTGAGAGAACTGCCGGCTCGCTTCAACAAAACGGGGATTTCTCATCAGGCAGACAATCCTATAAATGTATTCTTCCTTTAGTGGGTTGCCACACTTATGGAAAAATATAAAGTAAATACTGTACTTCTAGAGCCCCGTATGACCTTGTGTTGAGTGTTGGTGTGTTGCAGGAGTGTACTGATTAGGACGCTGAATGTATCTCTCTGTACACTTAACCTTCTCTTTTTCATACTCTGACTGCTCCAGTGGTCCAGTTAAAAAACTACTTCTTTAATAACCACGTACCTATGGTACAAACCGGTTTTGGAATGTGACTAAGTAGATTTACTCAAGTACTGTACTTAAGTACACATTTGAGGTACTTCTTTCTACGCTACATTTACATTTACAAATTCATCTGACAGCTTTAGTTACTAGTTACTTTACAAATTAAGGTTTTTGCACACAAAACACATGTAGTTTACAAAATACAATGTTTTGTTATAAATTAAAACTACCCAACAATATAACGGCCTACAAGCCAAGCTCAAATAAGCAGACCATTAGTTCATTAATAGTGTGAGGATTTTTCTGCATTGAGGACTTTTACTTTTAATACCTCGAGTATCTGTCGTAATTTTTCTGTTGATACTTAAATACTTTTACTTCAGTAACATTTTCAATGCAGGACTTTTAGTTGTAACAGAGTATTAGTGGTATTAGTACTTTTATGAATCTGAATACTTCTTCCACCACTGGTAGAAACCTTCCCCAGTACTTTTACAATACATTTACTGGAATGTATAGAAAATAAAAAATTGTATTCTAAAAATAGCAAGCAAATGTTCTATACAGTGCAGTACATATCCTCTCCAATGAGCCATTTTCCAAACTCTTCATTTAACAACGTTGAGGCCATGCAGTGCAGAAAAGCAGAAAAGTCTAAGCGTTGTTATGAATGATATAAACAAATAATGTTGTATGTGATTCATAGTGCACGCTGATGAATGTTGAAATGCTGCATTTAACCTGAGGTGGGAGTTTCATTGCACTTTTCTGAGCCACGCATCTAGAATGCAGCATACGGTATGCCTGTTCTTATTTGTGATATTCTTCCTGTCTTCCTCCTTTCTCGTCATCCCACTGGGCCTTTGTAATGCTGCGACTTCCCTCTTCCCTTCCGTAATCACCTCCTCCCTCTCTATCCCTTCTTTCTACTTGTTTCTTTATTTCTCTCCCTGTCTCCATCCCCTCATACATACACGTCATCCCCCTCCACAGAGTGCCAAGTGCGTTAAGCACAACTTGGAAATAAATGGCCCCTGAGCAATGCAGCGGCCCCTGCAACACCACATTAACTCTTTGGCTGAGATGGCGGGGAGACTGTTAACAGCGGTGTGGATGTTAGATGGAAATGGATGTAAGTACATGCGTATGTACATATCTGTAAGCTACATAGAAAATAAAGCAAGTTCAAAAATAAGACATCTGCCCGTTAAAAAAAAAGATAAGATAGTGATATAGTGAATAGATAGAATCATATGTGGTACTCTTTTCTAATATTGTTTACATTATTGGTTCATTTGACGTATATTTTGAGTTACAAATGCACTGGGTCAGTAATGTCTTATGAATAATCATTTTGCATTTGTTTTGTGAAGTAATTGAAAACTCCAACGTTAAGAGCAGTCCTTGAACCTTCCACGTTCCATATGGGGTAGGTCTAGACCACACTATAATTTACAGAGACCCCACAATTCACCCAAGAGCAAGCATTCTGTGAAACGGAAAAAATTCGTTTTAACAGGCAGAGACCTCAAGCAGAACCTGGTTTCTGGTGGGTGCCCGCCTGCCTTGACATCGGCCTTGAAGCATCACCCAAGCAGTCAAAACAAAGATTTAGATACAAAATAAACACACGAGGCTGTTTCCAGAAAACAACATCCTACTCTGTACCGTGAACGTCTTCCTCAATCTGCTCTATGTTCAACTTCTCTGCTCACTCATTCACAATGCATAACACAACCAGTCCACTCGCCCTCTCTTGGCCCTGATGCACTCCTCATGTTTTGAGCTGAATGAGTCACAGCCAGGACAGGGATTTGTCACAAACAGCAGTGAGCATATTGGCATTAAGTATCTTAGCTAGACCCGGCACACACCTGTTGTTCACGCAACATTGTGGGCGTTTGTTAGCATGCTCGCTGGGTGGTGCATTAAATAATCGCTGATTAACGTGGATGCAACTTTGTTTTGTTTTTTAACCTATGCTGAGATACAAGAAACGTAGCTAAGGAACACCAGAAACCGATCATACACTTAAACCACATTTGATTACAGTTTCAGTAAGAAACAAAGATGGAAGTAGCATTGTAATGTTATAGTGCTGCTGTAACATATAGGCTATAATGTTATATACATATATATATATATATATATATATATATATATATATTATAATGTATATTAATAAAAAATATTTTTCTCAGGCAGTAATGGATGCAAAAAAAAAACAACATAGGACAAAACATGGGCCATGAAGAGGCTCAGAGAGGCTGTACCACATGAAGTGCAGTGAGAGCTGGAGATAGACTCGCGATGAAATAAACACTTATGAAATATGCAGGTCTAATGTGAGTCGCAGAGACGTGTCCGCTTGTCAAGCCAGACATCATGGTGCATTAGGCTAAAGTGACCATTTTTGCATGCTCCACCACCTTTATCTATGTACTTTAAACACACTAAGTCTCTCTCTCTCTCTCTCTCTCTCTCTCTCTCTCTCTCTCTCTCTCTCTCTCTCACACACACACACACACACACACACACACACACACACACACACGTTCCTGGAATTACAATGAGTGATGCAAGATGGAGCCTATTGAAAGGAAAGTCTTTCCTGAGTGAATCAGTGTCCATAAGAGCTCACTTTTTCCCTGGCTCCTCTGCATTTCCCCAGAGTCTCTTTGAGTCTATCTAGCTGGACTGAGGCCATGGCGGTTTCATTTAAACATTATACAGGAGAATATTATAGCAAAGATGACTTCCTCTCCATCATTGATGTCTTTCTTTAACCTCTTTTAAAATTCCCTTGGCAGTGCCTCTGTTCCTCCAAGGCGCTGGGTTTAGTTCTCATCTTCTTGTTGTGCAACCTTTCCATTTTCCCTTTGTCTCTCTGTCTTTCTTTCAGCGTCTTCATCTCCCAAATTCCTGCTCCTACCCATATCTCTTCCTTTCACTGAAGCCTAAAAAGCAATACATTGAGAGGAATGAGCCAAATAAGCAACGAGGATGGCATTGAAGATTAATAACAAAACACGTTTCCATTTAACACACACACACACACACACACACACACACACACACACACACACACACACACACACACACACACACACCTCATCCCCTCCTGCCCCACCCACCTGCTACCCCCCAAATATGTCTGTGTGGCACACAGATAGCAGCAAGACAAACACAGCGAGCTCTGTTCAAGCTGCCCTGAGACCGATAAACTGTCTGAATGATAATTGTTATTAAATCAGAAAAAAATGGCACTTCCAGCCACCAGGCAAAGACACACTCATGAGCAGCTCCTCATATTGGAGGTTGTGCACAACCCACTTTTAGTGTTGACAATCACAGACATAAATAAAAACCATGCTGACTCGTGGTCATTAACAGTGTTACAAAAACACTGGCATAAAGTGGTGATGAGATTACCAGGCCTGTTGAAAGAGACACATACTGCCCAATCGGCCTGCCAAATGCATGGACATAATCAGCAAGCCCTATGCGGCTGTTAGTATAGATAAGAGTGGTTCAGACAAAGTGCAGCGTGTGTGGGTTAGGGTTAGGACTGCCTTTCAGGGGCTGGTAGACCTTTACATACATGTCATACACTATGAAGGGAAAATACTATACTATTAACTGATGTGGTAATGGCTGTCTGACTTCATCTTCCCTTTAAACCCCCACATACATCCATATATAAAAAGGAAAAAAGCTTCTTAGAGACACACACACACTGCCACCTTAAATGCATCTGACAGGTCTCATGCAGCGAACGTCAGCATTGTGTCGAAGGGAGATCCTCTTCCTGGTGCTAAGAGGATTGGCTGGCTAAAGACTAGTGACTTTGAAGGCTGCAGAAAGAAAGAGAGGGGCCAAGTCATTGGAGCCCGTAGGCTGAGAGACAACCTGCACTGGGTTTTAATAATCGCACTATCTTCTAAAGTCTGCCATCCAACACAGCGGTGGAACGTGGGCCGGTTAGCGTGCTGGGGGAAACTTTATCTGCAGGCAAGGCCTTTGCCTTGATCCCTCCACAGTGGAAGGTCATGGTTGTTTTTCTTCTTCAGGCGTGTGCAGAGCTATGGAGTATTCCCACCATGTTTTCATCTTTTAAGACTTCAAAATGGCTGCAGTGGGGGGAGGGGGGGGGGGGGGGGGGGGGTTCTTTGTCTGTTAGACTATAACAGAATAATCAAGGCAAGCGCTTCACCTTTAGTTCTGACACCGTTTCCTCAGGTGGTATCATTTTCTAGTAATTACCACCATCAGAACAGGGATGGGACGCTATGTTTAAAGAAAATTGAGATAATATCCTTCACAATGACATTTGCAACTGCAAGACCCCTCGGCTTTTGTAGTTTCTTTTCCCAGTGTGAAGTTCAAAAGGAGGAAGGAGGGGAAATGCTTAGAGAAAAAAAGCAGCATAAAAGCATGCCCTTGAGCCATGCAGTGCCCAAAATCAGAAGGATGTTTGTACTGAGCAGCACCCAGGTGTGAATGTAGAACTTTGGATGTAAAGCAGCCTGCTGTCCAACTTCCAGGGGACAACTACTGTATTCGTGTGCTTGATTGATTCCCTGGCTGTGCAGGTTCTGCTGTCTCTGTAACATCAAACTGTAACCGATTCTCTCAGCGATCGCCCAGCTCTGCCCAACCCTGTGTGTTCCTGCAGATGGGTGCTTAGTGCAGCCAAGCATCGCGTGTACAAAAGAGTCAGGTACAGAGCCACTCCCACAGGAGCGCTGAACCGTGCCTTCATGCTATGCACTGCTGAACTAACATCTACTTCTGTACAAAAGGACTCAAAGCCACATGCATATACAAGGACATGCATTATTTTTTGAGTGCAATGCATATCTCAAGTTGTACTTATCTAAATTTAAAAATTGTAACGTGGCAAGAGTTATTTTAAGATCATATTTTCAAAATATGTAGGACTTATTTCACGTGACGAGCCAGGTGGTTTGTTACACAGCACCATCTGAGAAGCCATCTCTGGAAACTGTTTGGGAAAGGGCAGCCACTTTCAAAAAATACCTGGCAGGTGATTGGACGACCCATCTGTGTGTAACATCAGCCATTGTCTCTTTTGAACGAACGGTCGTGGTCGTCACAGACACCTCGCCCGTAGCTGCCAGTAGTTCCTAATGGGAAGCTGACTGGTTCGGTCCGATGCTGTGTAGACACAAACGCGTTACTTGAAGCCTGACGAGATGGATTTTCGTTTGATATGTGATCGCGTGATATTGCGAGAATCCAGCTGCCGTGCAAGGTAAAATATCATTAGTTTGAAAACCTTGATCTTTACCTGTCCTTTTTGGACACACCAGCAACGGTTTCAGTTGAATCTTGGTGGAATAACAGTAATCAGTCACAGCTGACGTCAGTGTAAGGTAAGACTTCAGGCAGTGCAAATCAGCAGAGAGAAAACGCTACAAACCTTTGAATGAAAGATAATGTGAAACTGAAAAGAATATGCTTTGTCTATGAATAACCACAGCTCATTTCACTTCAAGCCGTAGGCCCATTTCTGTCCAAATCTATCTACGTATGCATGCCATTCCCATATACCCACATTTATAATTCACCACAGATAAGATACATGAATGCTTGTGCTATGCATTAAGCCCAGATGTCTCTCGAGAGCAGCATTAGGTATCTGATGTAGCTTTTTACACCACAGCTCCGTGTTTTCCACATCTCCCCCATCAACCTTCTTTCCTGTTCCATATGGTTATATCCATCAACTACCTAGCCATCGATCAGCCTTGGCGTTACTTTCTTGTCTGTCTGTGTGCTAGGTCGAACTCATAAAACATCCGAGACATTATTGTGCATTAGACAATAAAGATGTGCTGCAGGAAAAATCCATTAGCTTCTATAGAGAGAGGTGGCATGAATAGAAACGTCTCTGGTCTTGACTGAGATGATCCATCATGCTCCCTTGGGCCAACGTGCAACAGCTTTTGTGCTTTAGGTGAGTGAACATGTGTTTCAATGAGAGCCGGCTTTCCTAGGGTGGATTTGCATATGAGTGTGTGGGAGCAGATAACGTCATTAAACGCCTGGTTTCATTAATGTGACACGGGAGGATGCAGTTGGTAGCATCTTTCTCTCAATTGTGCTACAGTTTCTGTCACACACAGACAGACAGACAGACAGTTTCTGTCACAGACAGACAGACAGACAGAAAGACAGACAGACAGACAGACAGACAGACAGACACACACACACACTGCTTCAGGATGTCCAAAGCTTTGGTATAAAAACAAATGTAGATGGCCGTGACCGTGCTGTGAATTTTAATTACCGCGTAGCTTCTAGCGCCGCACTAAGGACAAATTTTACATTTCTTGCCATACTACTGGGTAAGGCTCCAATAATGGCAAAGTTTGGTAAAACATTTGCATAGCGTTCGGCAGATTTAACCACATAGCATCAAGGGGGCTGCCGACAGGATTGCAGACCTTGCTAAAAATTCATTTATGCAGGGACAGTCAACTGAGCATGCATGCTCTTTCACAGCAAGATGCTGACATTCATACAGTTCTACGGGGAGCTGCCCAGAAAGATCTGTTTGCTCATCTGGTCACTGCACAGGCGCTCGACAACAGTTGGTTATGTGCCTTGGCTGCCTCTCCCTTGAGAAAAAAAACTAAACATTTGTATTTTTCCTTTACAACCAAGCTTTTCTAACCTCAAGGTTACTGCCTGAACTTACTCACTTCTACTGTCGACTCCCATCCATCCACTTGGTTATTTTCTCCATCTATTCTCTATGCCAGTTACACTAAAACTTCTGGCAAATTTCGCTGTCTTTGGTTCCCTTCTTCCTCCTCGCTGCCATAGCTGGGCTCCAAAGTCAGGCTAATGTATGCTCTTCTCTAAAACAAGGGGTGGTCTCTAGGGAAGGGTCCTATCAGGCAGAAGGACAAAACACTCCATCTTTTTATACTTCACATATTTTTAATGACGGGGAAGCATAGCTCTTTCCTTTTCTCCCTCTGTCACCGTTTATCAATAAGGCCATATTCAGAGGAAGCCTTAACATGGAGTCCCATTGTTTTAAATCTGTCTAAATATATGTGTGTGTGACTACAGTGCAGCAGACCCCACATAAACAAAATCAACAACTGCACATGTACAATCCTCTGTTTGGGTAAATTAAACAGTCAGGGTGTTCCTATTTTCTATTTAGGATTATTTTGTTTCTTGGGTTAATCTCCACGGTTAAAATCCTTAACACAATTTAAATTTACTGGTATTTTTAAAGGCAAATAAAACTCCTGTGGGCGCTTGTATTGTACACTGTATCTGACAGTAGAAATTTTAAATGTCTTATGAGGCAGTAACCACAATATGACTATTTGGCTGGAAACCTTCATTCCATGTTGACTCCCCACGTTTCCTGCTATTGTTTCCCCTGCCACCAATAAAGGCAAAACGTCATAAAATGATCATATCATTTTAAACTATATATGACAAAATAATAAATTCACTGGTTATAAAAATCTTCAACAGATCCGACTCCTGATGACAGCTGCAGGGCATCCATTATTTATCGAACATATTGAAACAATTCTGTGTTTTCTTGCGTTCCCCAGGCAGGGTTTCCCAGCTCTCTGATGATCTACCAAGCACCATGTCATCTCCACAGTTAAAAAGCCTTCCGTCCACGAGGCACCACTTCAAAGTAGCTTTCATTCCTCTGATCACAACGACCAGCGTATGAATTCCCTTTCATGCTGTGGACCAAACTTTGACCTTTTTCGTCCACCATTCCATCTGATGTGTCCTATCCCATCGCACTGTCATCTGTCTCCCAGTGGCAGCTTTCATCAATCTCAGTGGTCACTGTGCCCGTCAGTCTAGACCTGCCATCACTCTTCATTTGAGTCAGTTGGAGACCCATGCAAGCTGCCTAACTAACCCCCTAATTGGCTGAACTGGCCTTGGTCATGGCCATATCTACCATTGAGGACACCGAGGTCCGGACCTCGCTATTATATAATGCCTAAAATAAACTTGTACAACGCCAAGATACGACTTGTTCCTCTGTCTGATCATCATCACCGTCATTGCTTGCGGGTGGTGGGTGACTGAGTAGCCGCTGAAGTGGACTATCTTGTCGTAACTATATGACCTTTTGGTAAAGGCGGTGGTGACTCGGCGGTAGTCAACTTGTCTAGCATTTGAAGCTACTGTTATACAATAGTTGCTCTCCACACGTCTTAAAATGTGCATATTTAGATCAGGGAAATAAATAAAACATTGGGACCTCTGTATTTCTTAAGTCCTGGATACGAGCCTTGCCCTGGTCTCAGACCCTCCGTCACTTCACAGCTGCCTCCTTTGTCTTTTAGTGATTCACTTCTTCACATTTTCGGTTTCTTTTCTGAAACTCCCCAGGTATCCATCCACATTCACTTAGGAAACAAATGTGTTCTAACTGGGACCAGTGAAGTGTTATACTTATACTTATAAGAATAATAAAACAGTAGGAGATGGAAAGAAAATGCTCATTATCCAGCTAGATTAAACATCCTTAACATAACATGGCTCAACCTGGAGTGGTAGTTGATCAGCCAAGGTACAGACAATGAGCAGCTAACCCAGCAGGACAGCCACTGGGTCGAACAGATCATCTACTCAATAAAAAATTCAAAAGCATGCTGGTTCAGGATTTTTTACAATGACACTGCTAGGGAAGCATGACGTAGCACTAAGCTCAATCCAAAACTTTTGCGCTTTTGGGCATTACAGAGTGTGGCACAATGTATTAGTTATTATCCAAAATATTGGAAGTGAAGCGAAGCATATGTTGTGCTCCACACAGCTTGCTCTGACATCTGTTAGCGCTGGAGAAAATGGATTGATCGGTGCAGTAAAACACAGCCAAATAATTTCAAGTCATGTAACCTTACTGATCTTAGAAACAGAATATAAAAAGGCGTAATATATCCTTACTCAATGTTTTACAATAACTCCTAACTAGACGTGTTGAAGTAGTGACAAACTGCTGGTTTGTTGGTGAAGCACTTTCCCTGACAACTCAATTTAAAACTTCAATTTATTAAATAACGTTTGGCAGTGTTGGACTAGTCTGACTGACCGGATGTAGACTGTTGCTATAAGCCTGCCATTTGCTAGCTATTTCAGCCACCATTCTCCTCCCCTTCTTCTATCCCTGCTATCTATTTTGTGAGGGCGCCGTCGCTGCATCCTTGGCTTAGCGCCACCCAGGACAATTGTGATTGGCTTAAAGAAATAGAAAACAAGCCAGAGCACGTTTTCCCCTATAGCAGAATTATAATGGGTGCTTCCAGACCTTTCTCTAGCGCTGTGGAGATAGGTCCGGCTATGCTAGTGTTGGACCAACATACTCTCTACTGTCACATACTGTATTTAAACCAGTGTACTGTATGTGCACACTGTTCTGTGTTTGTATTGCTGCTACGTGTTGTTATGTCTTTAAATGCAGGTGCGTCAGAGCAGGTGCACAGCTGCTGTGTTTGCTAACAAGAACAGACACGGATGCATTATTCTGTTGCCGTGCTATGTGTGTGTGTGTGTGTGTGTGTTTGTACAGTGCATGTACAAACAGTGAAGCCCAACGACTGTATAATTCAGACTGCAGGATACCCGCGGGTGCAGCCCTCTCTCCTCGCTCGGTTACTCACCGGGAAAAAAAGGGAAATACAACCTCGATCCAGCGGCAGCTAGGAAACAAATTAAGCTAAAAGGTCAATTCCCCCCCCCCCTACCGCCACCTAACTTTAATTAACAAATCAGCTGAAAATGCCAGGGAACCAGAGGCTATGAAAATATACCACCGTAGAGGTGCTTCTTCCGTGCTACTCGGCACTAATTGGGCAGCATTTAATACACCAGTGAAGGTCTGTTAATCATTAGCTAATACACACTGGCTTTGTTCGATTGTTGGAATGGCTCTTATGTCGTATTGCTGTTTAGGGGAAGCTCTTGTGACTGAGTGTGTATAAGAGTGATTATTTCTGCCACAATCAACAAGTCAGATCCATTAAATGAAGTGAGGTTAACAGTGAAAAGTTTGTTTTCAGTGACTGCAGAATCCACACAGACAGCCATGGTTGCTGAAAAAAACTTTGGAGAAAAAAAACAACACTGCGCCTGCCAAAAAGCCAATCTCTGAGTTATGCCGAGACACAGCCATTAGCGCAACTGGCAATGCTCTCTGATACTCAAGTTATCAGCTCCAAACCTCCCAGATTTGATCCGTCCTCCTTCCATCCCTTCATCTCTCTATCCCTTTGTCAACTTGCGTCTCAATTAATAGCAGGAGAAACAGAATCACGCTTTCATTTGTCTGGAGTCCTATAACAATGCCACTTAATCAGTCTGGGCTGGACTAACGGGGGCGAGAGGCAGAGGGAAAAAAAACAAAAGCAATGGAATTGCATTAGCTCTAATGAGGGGACCAAAAAATAGAGATACAACCTCCTTGTCGCAGCAGCAGAGACTCAGAAAGAGAATGGATGTGAGGCTGGTAGTAAGAGATGGTGATGGAAAGGAAACCAGAAGGATAAAGAAAAAATGAGAAGGAGGGAAATGAGGGAGAGGGTATGAAGATAGGGAAATTTAAGTAGATCAGGGGCATGTGGCATGAAGGGGTGCAGGCCGGATGGCACAGCCGAGGAATAAAAATGAGAGAGTGGGAGAGGGGAAAGCAGATGTCTGATTCACCGACTCATCCCTCTGCTCTAGCACTGAGCTGCATAAAGCCGGCACGTCTGGAAAAAGAAGGGAAAGCCACGATAGATGTGGGTATATTAAGGTAAAAGATGATGTGAAACAGAAGAAATGGAGACATGGGAAAATGCAAAGATTGATGAAATTGTGCAGGGCACCAGAAAGGCATGGCCAAGGATGCAGTTTTGGAAATAGTAGACACATTAGGAGGTGCTGGAAAATAATTATGGCAACCACTCCAAACAGAAAATAGAGTTAATCATGTGGAGGAATTTGTCTCTTGCTGTTTGTTGAGAATATGTTTTGCCAGTGTGGATGTTACGTTGCTCGGTCCTTTTCATTGGGGTGAATTTTCAAATTGACTTCCAATGTAAAGTTAATTTTAAAATCCACCATGATTAATTGATTGATTGGTATTATGATGTCCCATTGCAATATCAAGAGTTAGACTTCTAGCAAACACTGTAACTGCTATCTTTGGTTGACAATATAGTACAGAATCTGACCACTCTGGAAAAGAAAAGTAATCTTTTCTTATCACAGTACAACTATGCTTCTCAATTCAAGCTTAAAAAGCTGCAAACACTAGTACATAATCCATTTAGAAAGACATCATTGATCCTTCAGAATAGAAACAGTTTTTTTTTTTTACAACCTCAAATGTCAACTGATTTATAAAGCATAATAAAGCAGCCCAGAGACTTGTTCATTGGGTTTTAAACTAGGCCTGCAAGGGCTCCGGTTCTCTCCAGCACGCCTCCGCTCCGTTACTGCCCTGCTCTGCTCTGCTCCACCAAGGGGACTGCCCCAGGGGAGCCAATTAAGAGTGTCCGCTGTGGCAGTGACAGCTGCTCCAGCCCGTAAGCCTCACCAGCTCCACAACACCAATGGGGAAATAGTGTAGGACTGGCAGGGAGGGGAGGAGATGGAACAGAGGGGAGAATGGATCAATAAAGACAGCAGTCATCCTGAAAGCATCAAGAGATCACGGTATGTTGGAAAGGAACCCTTTATAGGGGGGTGGGGGCTACAGTGTGACTCTAGGTTGAATACAGTCACTTCAACTGTGCAGGGTCAGATAGAGATAGAGAAAAACTGGAACAATCTATTAATCCTACATGAGACATAGATAGAAGACTTATCAATTCAAATTTAATTACTAAATAGTATTTTATTGGCCAAATAAACGTCTGGTAATTGGAAGAGGAACAGAACAAATGCGAAAAACTAGTGTATCTCCTAAACCGTAGTCACTGGGTCTTTGGGTATGTTTTTGTATTGAGTCTCACAAAAAGGCTGGTTTGATAAGCAATGTGTCACTAAAATGTTTCTACCCTTGAGATTTAAAAAAAGAAAAAGAGGATATTGTCAAATGTCCCTGAATGGCTTTTTTTTTTCTATTTTAGCTTAGATTTATATATTCCAAAAGAGTGCAGAGCACTCTTTGTCATCTTCTTGTCAAAGACAAAAGAGAGGAGATCACTGAGGTGAGGACAGCCAGAGGAAGCAGTATGATATTTTCAGAACAACAATGTTACTGAATCAGGGGAGATTTTTAATTGGCTCCTCTGAGATAACACATATAATGCAGATCATCAGCAGGGGTGCTGGTGCCGTAGTGATTATGCATTCCAAGATGCATTCGTATGCTCCCACATACATACTGTAGCAAATGAATTCAATTCCTGCCCTGTTTTTTCCCCAATGTGTTTGCCTGAAACAACATTGGAGATCTGCAAAGAGATACAGTATCTAACCATTGACAACACTAAAATTGAGCTTTTTCTTCAGAATTCCCACTTGCCTTCCTGTTCTTCACTATTGATTCCTTAATGCAACACAAAGCCTGTGTTGATTGTATTTGGTCTCGTTAACTGATTAAAAGCTATGACTATAACAGAAAATTGTACATGTGTTATTCCCATTTTCTAGTACATTCTGTTTTTTTTCTTCAGACTGGTTATATTCTGGAGAACTCTGACACAGCCAGACCCAGCCTATGTGCCATTGGTTTTACATATAGTCCCATTGGCAGCCATCCATGGACTGGTGGTGGGATGAAAAGGTCCCTGTGTCACGTAAAAGGAACAGGCCATGGCAGCACGGAACCTTTTCCTCATGCCTAGCTTAATGGCCATCACAGCTGTAAGAGTTTAACAAAAAAAGAATAACTCCGATTACTAAAAGAAAGCACTGTCTGAAACCGGGATCAGGAATTTATCACTCAGGAAACATTTGTCAAATCACTTCCCTTCAACTATTTACAGTGCTGTTGTGCCAGTGGCACACAGGAATCTACAGAATACGTAGAGTAAAACAGACTGACCTGTCCAATGGTGCAGAAACAGCATTTCAATTAAGCGCCAAGTTAGGTGCAATGGAGTTTCCTATAGTAGCTTTTGGTCAGGTAATGACAAAAAAGACAAAAGACAAACCCTGCAAGCGTTGTGATTCTCTCATACAGTAATCCCTCGCCTTATTGCTTCTTCATTGTGTAAGACGTCCTTGAGTCTTGTGTAAATATGAGGAAAAGATTATCAGTTATCTCTTGCCACACCTGTGACAAGGTATCTGTTCACTTCAAGCGTGTAGAGCTTAATTCATATATCAAATAGCAATGAAACACAGACAAAGTGGAGTGGATATTCTCCTGCCAATCAAAGCTCAGCTTTGGTTGGAGTGAAAGTCACCTTTCCAGATGCCGGGATGCCAGCTCTTTTGCCACCCACGCACACACTGCCTGCCTACACACACACACGCACACACACGTACATATACACATGCATTATGCATAACTGCATATATACCTCCCACTCTGTCCAAGTGTGAAGAAACTTCTGTCAGTTTCCACTCATCAAAGGGCATTGTGGTGACACTTGGGAGTTCTTATAACTGCAAACAATGTAATATGTGTTGCATGACTTTCCAATAAGCTTGGCAACAGATTCAATTTCACAAATTGTGCTAACATGTACACAGACACAGATGCACACAAACCCACGCACTGCAACTTCTTGCTTTTCCTCAACTCCCGGCATCTTCCACAATGCAAATACATTCATGCAGTTTCCTGTAAAACAGCCAACCTATTTGTTTTGCATGGTGCTATTGTTTACTTGCAAAATATGAAGAAGATGCTAAAACAACTACCAGGTTCCTGTTCAGCCAGCTTAAGTTGGCCCCACCACACCACCGTCCATAACCACAACGTCACTTCGCCTTTAACATCTCACACTTGACAAGCTTCTGGCAGCTTTCCGCTAAAGGGAGCTTCTATCAAATCTGACATGTGCTACCATTAAACACCAGCCATGCTTTGTCGCTGGTTGAAAGGCTTAAATGTGTGATTTACCAGACAAGGTTGACTCCCACCCCATATAAGCCACAAAAAGCATTTAATTGCCGGGGGGCTGACTGAATGGTGTTACAGGTAAAGAACAGGCAGCCTTGTATACAACGGAATTCCAGTGTTGTTATTGGATGGCCAGGTCTGAAAGGTTATTAGAGGAAGTAGGAGTTGAGATAGGGGGTGGTACTCTTTACTTGGTAACTCGTGGATGCAAACTGCCCCACCCATCTGGAAAGCAGTCACATCTTTGCCGGGTAATCAACCATACTGACATGGCACCAGCACATTGGTGGATATCTGTCATATCCACACACATGTCCTTTGGTGCCATGGCTCCACTGTCAGGGTTGCTGTCACTGCTCGTCTCAACATGGCAACAGTATGGAATGAGATCCAGTATAAATCCACAGAAATCAAAGCCAAACTAGAATCAAATGTGTGCATTGGAAATTGATTGGACAAAGGCACATATTGGGTATTCATGATGTGGCAGCTGGCTCTTGACCTAAGTCCTATTCCTCATGAACAGCTTAAAGATCTTCCACCGGGAGCCCATTTTCCTATGAAAGGCTGGTAATGCCTGAGCGTGAAATAGCAGTCCCTTCAAGCAGGCGGTCAGCTAACCAATGTGAAAGGATCATAGGTGACATCCTGAGGGAGCAAGCCCTGGACACGCTGGTTCTCCACTGAGCTTGTCAACAGTCTGATTAATGCATGTGGCAGACAGAAAAGAAAGAATGTGTAAAAAAGAATACCAATCCTTTCTGTTACTGCCTCTTGTGTACTGCCTGCCCACATATCGGACATTAATCAACAAGGGAAAGAATTGTTTTCTCTCTACAGAGTGGCACGAAAAATAAAACTTCATCTGTGTCTGGGGCAAAGGGATGGGTAATGTTGCGTGACATTCTCTTCATATCGCTGAGCTAGAGGTCACCTCCCGGCACTGAGAGAAAAGAGATAGGGAGAAAAATAACGCTCTCCATCTCTCACCTGCTCGCCCGCAGTGCCTGCATTCATCAATCCTCTCCCGCCCTCTCTGTTCCTGTCCTTCCATCTATCTGGCCTTGTGTGACACACACACAAAAACACACACACAGTTACAGTGTACCCACAACACATATTGCTACCTCGGCCATCAACCCAAATTGACTCACATGGCCAGTACTTTCATTATGACATGAACTAACCAAAATCACCCTTCCATGATTACGGCACGTGAACGAAACACAGTATATCAGTATATCTCTCATATTATTAACCAGTATGCCTCAATGATGTTGTATTCGCTGATGAGCTTTGACACCGCAGAACACATGTTTTGCACGTTAAATGTACACAATTAATTTGATTGGTTGATAAGTGAGGAAAGGGCTTCGAGAGAGAAAAAAAGAAAAGGTCTCATTAAATTGCATTTCCGAAGCTGTTTGTGGGAGTGGACATGATTAGCAAGTGTTTTTTGTTGTGTGTGCTGGTGCAACAGTTATATTTGCGTAAATGAAATGAGTCATATTAGACTGACAGAGTACAGTGCATTTACAGCCACCGCACATAATAACTTCTGAATCATCTGCATCTACCAGCGTCTCTGAATCATTGACATATCAGAGTAAAAATAGCAATGGAATCCCACATCTTCCGTTTGTATGACAGGATTGAAATCATCTCCAAAAATAACTTCTTTATTTCACAACTCAATTTACAGTAAGTATCACAACGAGAACAAAACATTTGTATATGCTCTTGTTGATGATAGTACAACAGTGCATCCATTACGTACCACTTAAAGGGCTCCAACAGAGCCCAACATCCATCTTGTTTATTACTCTTCAATAGCTCTGATCTTTTGATCCCCAAAGTACGGCTTATGGACAATAGCCTCTACCTGTGAGTGAAATACAATCAATACCTGGAGAGCTTTATGTTTATCTGCACTGTAGGAGCGACCACAGAGCACATCCAGAAAGTAAGATGGGGACTATGAATGGTGGGAAGCAAGACGGATGACTGACAGGTAGGGAGCACAGTCTCTCAACAGGGGAAATGATTCAAGTCAAGTGCAGTGCTGGGAACTCCGCCTCTGCATAATGTCGGGCACACAAGATGGCTATATATCACTTCGGCCACTCATTGCAAACACACTCTCTTTATCCGGCCCTAAATAATGGAAAGGGAAGAAAATTGCACAGCAAGGGATGTTAATCAAGAATAAGAGTAATGCTGAGGGGAAAAAAAGGAAAACAACACTAAATCATTGGCAAACAGATCAAGGCTTGTGTGCAGTAAATGATTCAAATGCAGACTGACGCAGACACGTAGACAAGTGGACGGCAGAAGGTCAAGCACGTTCATCTGAGTCCAGGAGGAGGCCGTTTGTTTGACAGTGCCAGGACGTAGCCTGAATTAGCTTCATGCCAGCCATCCATCTACATTGAGCTTGATATATCAGGCTACTGTGCATCTAAATGTCTAGCGGTGCAATTCCTCAAATGCCAAATTACTTTTGTTGCTTCCTTGTTACAAATGAACCTTGTTGCAATTTGTTTGTCATTAATATGATGCCAGGGCGTTTGTTTTGGTAACTATACAGCAAGCCGGCCTGTAATGTGATCATTGCAGGAGCCTGCATGACTAAAAATACAACCTAACCAATGCCCAAGGCCCACTAACAGCACAATTATACGTTGTCTCTGTAGGATTTAGTTTCATGATGACAGTTAGTTGTAATCTTACCCAGTTTGTGGGTAAACCTAGCCTTCTTTCCAGGCAGAAAAGGGCAACTCTGCTTGTGTGCTGGACAGCCATTATCCTGACTGATGAATATGCAGTAAGATAGCTCGGCTAAAGAGAGCTCCAAGGTTTCAGGACACAAGATACACAAGTTTAATTGAAAATATTTCAAGGAGCCTAAATTAATTTGGAGTCAAATTAAGTGTGAATTCTCAGTATTTAGGAGAAGTGTTCAATGCCAGGTTCAATTTATGTGGCTAAGGGGCCATTTAGTCCTCCAGCATAAATGCATAAGCAGATGAAATGTCATATTTCTTCCTGTTATATCTTGCAGAAAGACATTTGACTCTATACTTAGCTGTGCAGTTTAAAATGGGAGATTTCGGGGAAACAATCCATTTCTAGATTTTCTGCCAGAGTGAGCCTCTTAGCTCGCCCACGTGCACTGCCATTGGCGGTCAATAATCTTCCCAATGAGGAAACATTAGCTGGCATGTGGAAGAAGAAGAGGAGGATAGGCTGAAGCTTGTAGTGGATGGGCGACTGAGTGATTTGCCTTACATACAGGCCATGAGATAAGCCTCTTGGTTTCCCCCTTGGCAGATAAAGGCCCCCACGTTACAGTTATCATCGCAGACAGATTATAGACTCCACTCTCTCTGTAAGTACAGGATGACGCTGGATATAAAATAGGCCTCCACTGCCCCACCACCATTAGGAATGCTCTGCCTACACTGTTCTTCACTGCAGTCAATCTAGTTTACAGCCACTTCCGAGTTATCACTTTCACTTGACTCTCTCTGAATAGATGTTGACCTATGCTGTTCCTCCATCCCATGAGGGAACAGACTTCACCTGGTCCATGCCCAAGATATGACCAATAAGATCTTCTATAGTGGTGTAATTATGTAAAGTCAATCCTAATGCTAGTGCTAATGCAACACACAGACGGAATAATCCCAAGGTGTCAGCCAAATGGCTAGACCCCTCTATGCTTGTGTTTGATCTCAGGTACTCTTATTTAGCCATGGCCTTTTCCATAATGTGTGTAATAGAGTGGTGGTAATGAAAAATGAAAAATGCCAATGCACATTTCAATCCCGACTTGGGCAGAAGAGCGACTGGTCTGAAAGGCAGAGGTGTATGGCCCCGTGGCCCAGAACTGTGAAGCTGAGCGTGGCTTTGGTTTGCCCCAAATGGCATCGTCGCCTGGGCGTACTTCTGAATAACCTATTTCTGTAGTGAAATGACTGATGGGCTGGGATAAGATGGCAGCGCTGCAGAGCAGAGTGGAGCAGAGTGGGAAGTACCTATCTCTGGTTCTGCTCCACTAGTGCCTTGGTTCAACTCTACAGCCCCCCAAGGGCCCAGGGGAGGAAATTTAAGTGTGTCAAGGCAAGATGATGTGTGCAAGAAGATGAGTTTGGGCTTCAAACACACCATACTGAGACTCTACCACTCCCATACTTCTCCCTCTCTCAATCTACAACCTTCCTTTGCCTCCCCTACTAGGCAAGCTCTTCTTCTTCTCCACTCTTTCCACCATTCTTTCTCAGTTCCGCCTGATATCTCATCTCCCCTCCGCCTTTCTCCGATATGGAAGCTGCATGCAGGGATGACTTGTGGGCACATTAGTGGCAATGGCAGGGGGGAATGATAGTGATGGATGTCACGTCTGTCAGTCATCTGAGCCCTGACACAGATGTGTCGGGATAAAGATGCAGAGTGAATCTTTGAAGTTCACTTGAACTCTGCAAAGTAACTTTCTGCTGGTAGAACATGTGTGGGTGTGTGCATGCAAACGTGTGTATTTATGTAATGCGGTGTATGCAGAGACGCAGCAGGAGGTTGCCGTCTGTCAAGCTCCTTCAGTAAACCTTCAATTTCACATTCTGACATATTATTTGGAAATGCACGCCTCTGTTGAACCAATATATCACATTTTGCCTCTGTGCATTCAAACTCCATAACAACACAGTGCAGCTGTAAGGAATAATTAAGCATAGAAATCAGGGTCCCAAAGGACTGCAGTAAAAATAAATCAAGGGTGTAAAACAAGCGTAGGCCATACCCTGCCCCGTCCCATGGGTGGCCTCCTCTGTCAACCAGACGAAACAAACAAAAGCTGACAAGGAAACCCATGTTGTCATCCTGCTTGCTGTGAGTGCTCTCAGTCAAGGAAATTGCATTTAAATATTTGAAGGCAATACAACCATGGAGAGTTTTTTCTTAATACAATGAAGTTCAGGATGGAGCCAAGCGGGACACCAGCTGAGCAAAGCTAGCTCTATAAGTAGATGTTTAATGGCCCATACAGTGTTCCCCATAGGTGGGGAGAAACGAGACGGAGATACTGTTAACGCAGCACTGATTAGTACGGTATCAACACTGAATTTAATCGAGTGGATGAAACATTTACTTCAGTAGATTTTTGTCAAAACACAGTGGGATTCCTGTCAGAATTCCTAAACATCCGTCAACAACGGGGGGGAAATTATTTAGACGAATTATAGTACGGTGAAAAGAAGCCATAATGCTCGTCTGCAGCTGCTAAACTTGTTCTCTTGTCCTTGCAAGACGCTGAAATTGCTTTTTTACCCCCCAGTCTGACTAGCGGGTCTGTGACCAGCGCCATCTGTCGGCTGCAGGACCGGATGGCTGCTTGCCTGTGCTGGGTTACCTCCTCCCCCCATTCCCCTCCCCTGTTGCAAGTCATGTGTTGAATCGTGTTGTATGTGCTTATTGCCGAGGTTTTTTTTTTCCTGTTCCCACACTGTACTCTGTACTGTACTGAGCATAGTTTGGGAGTCACTTTTTTCTCCTCCCCTTTCCTCATGTTATGCTGTATTTTCCTTACTTGTAATGTGGTTTCTGTAGCACTTTGAGATTCTTTTATGAATAGTGCTTTACTAATAAAATTTATTATTTTTATTATTAAATCAAAAACATACAAAGTGGTTTCTAAATCATCTCAATTATGGTATGCCCGGTTTATTATAGATATTTGAAATAATTTCTCCCTTTTCTCAGGTGCAACAGGTAATATTTAGAAGTCAAATCCACATAACAATGTTGAAAAGTTTATAATCAACTGTTGTACTGATGTTTTTCTTCCCTTTTTTCAATAATGGCTATAAAGAGAATAGAGATAATAACAGCATAATTCAGACACAAAAAGTATTATTTACATTTTAAAAGGTTTTGGCCCCAAAAGAAGAAGAATGTAGTGATCCAAACTTCCATTTAGTCATGAATGACATGCTTGCAAAGATCTGTCCAATTCCCAACATTACATAACATTCGGTAATATGTTTTACTAGTGCCTGGACAGCTTCATTTGAAAACGGCCCCTTGAAATCTGAGGTTGTATGTGGGGAATGTTATAGCTGGGGGATGGAGTTGCATTCCCAAAAGCTGATGAAAGCATTTTTCCTCTGCCTGCTAAAACTCCTTTGGGTTGCGTAGAGTGGCAGAGGTGGCAGTTTTTCAAAGCATCAGTCATGCATAATACAAGCCACTTTGTTTATTAATGGTGAGCACTCCCAGTGAAAACTCAAATCCTAGCGCAGGCACCCAAGTCGCACAGCTTTAATATCTGATGGCTAAATAATTAAAGTGCGCTTACATCACCGCACCATCTGAAGATCTGGCCTCTACAAAGCCATGGCGTTTCCCACACCATGATGCACTCCCACTGATGTGCCTGTGGTGCTTTCATGTGCCGTGGCAGGGAAGGTGGATGGGAATGAGAGAACATCCCAACCACACACTACAGAGTAAGCAAGACACCTCCCCTGAGCTAAAAGCCAACTTTGAAGACATTTTCAGAGAGCTCAATCTCAAGGAAGAAACCGTTTAGTGTGAAAACCCAAGAACAACTGTGATGCAACTACACCTGCTGCTGTTGATAAGGGCTGCAAAATTCAATTCAAAATATAATTCATGAGAAAAATGCACTTTGTAAATACCACTATTGTTGCAAATAAGAGCTTGAATGCCATTCCCATTCATGGCCGTTAGTTTGTGACATATGGATTGGTGCATGGCTTCTCTTGCTTCAGAGGGGCATTAATCAAACCCAAGGCAGAGGAAGATCCTCAGCACCTCGGCCAGGCAAAGTGCCATCTTTCCTTTCCTCACTCCGTCCTTCTTTTTAATAGAAAAGCTATGAATGGCTGTGTTGGGCGGAATGCGTTTATCTGGTCCCCGCAGTCGTGTATGACACCTTATTTCGTGTCGGCGCCCAAACGTGAGTGCAAGACAGGGCAAATCAATTTCACTGGCAAGATGTGCTCACAAGCTAGATAGCTGCATGTAGGAAGATTGCAGAAGTGATCCGTGTAATAGTTTATGTTAAACTATTCAGTTTTATTTTGTCCTAACTACGTTCATACTGTGCTCTTTATATCAGACTCATAGAAGGATGCGGAATTGTAGATACCCTGAAACAAATTGAGAATGGAAATTAAAGAACTGTAGATAAAAAAGGTGAAACATTTCTTCAGTGAATGCAAAAATCACTGAAACTATGACTTGCTGATTTTCAAATGGATACATACCATTTCCACCAAAAAGACTTGTTTTATTATGTCTATTGTTATTTCAATTGGCACAATATATTGAACTATTTGTATAGTGTTAACTTATTACCGTTTCACAGATAGGAAACATAGGAATAAAGTAATATTCAAATTGCCATTTTCCATTTAGGCTAAGTTTTGGCAGTCTAACAAGTTAAGCTAAAATCTATGCTGCATCTGCATTCTGCAGGCTGCCTGTTGGTGTGTTGACTGTACATTTCAGCAACAACAGAGGCTGCTATTCTGCAGAAAGCATCTATAGCCAAATATGACAACAAGCCCACTGGGCCCACTTCAGCCCTCGGCCCTGAAGTGTCAGAGTAGTACAAATACTCATGCATGAAAGCCAGACAGCCAACAAAGAAACACTTGTACACCAGCAAGCACATACATATACACAAACCAAGCAGCATGAACTGTGAGGGTTCTGCTGAAGTGTGTTTGTGGTATCAGACAACAGGAATGCGGATTCCAACTGCTGCTGAGTGCTGCTTGATACGCCCTCTTTTCTGCATTACACTTCATAAACTATCAAAAAAGCACCGACATAAAGCCAAAAGTACGAAGCAAGAGAAACCCTGTTAAACTAACTCCCGCAATGGTGGGCTTAACAAATCTCTGAACCAACTCTGAAGTTGATGACACACTCGCTCCAGTTTTGGTCTTGACAGCGTTTTGGAAGAGTGTAACCTGGCACACTTTAGATCCCCTTTCACAGCAGCACAAATGCTCAGGTGTAATAAAAAGGGGTTGGGAGGGTAGGAGTGTGGGGTAGGACAGAAAATGTCAAACCAGCAAGCTTATCTTAACTGGCCAGAACACCTGAGGCGTCCTTTCGGTTTCCCATCACGATGTGCATGCCCGTGCATGTGGTTGTGCGCCTTGGATTTGGTGTGGAGGGAGAATAATGAATACTAATGGCATTCTCTGAAAGAGAAGGGTTGTGACTTGACTCTCAAAGGAGAGCGCTCAACACACACACACACACACACACACACACACACACACACACACACACACACACACACACACAGCACCTCACCTCACCCTGCAGCCCAGAGATAAAGTGGTGATTATCAAACATAGCAGCTTGCCATTAGCACAGTAACCAGTCATGTAGGCCATTGTTGAAAGAAAAGGACAAGACTTGAGAAGAGAGGGCCACACACTGGGCGGTTCTCAGCAAAGACGGGGCTCGGACCCAGGGACTCAGAGGGCGAGTGGCCCTGCTTGTTCAGGATAGGGTGGATGGATGGGTGTAGGCAACCGCTGACCTCGTCATTATGCATGTGCAGTCAGGCAAAGCAAACAACAACAACAACTGTGACTGTTCTCCCGTTGGAAGTGGACCAGCGTACACAGAAATCATGGTTCCAAAAGAATTGACAAAGCAAAATAGGAGGAAGAAAAGAAAAGCTTAGAAGATGACACGGTCTAGAAGATAATATAGACTGAAAGTAAAGTGACTGGAGAGGAAACTAAGAGAACAAAAATAACAATGGAGAGAAAATAGAGCGGTTCAGAAGCAACACTGACATTGGAATTAATCGCTACGGTAATTATATGCTCAAGTTAAAAAACAAAAGAAATACATGCCAAGATGACAATGGGGAATTGAATTTATACACCGAGGTCAACCGTGTGTGAATATACAATATCTCTCCAATTACTTTAAGGGCACTGTGAGGTGGGTTGCCATGATTACCAAAGACACACGAAAATAAAGGGGTCAGTGCATCCACCACAGCAAACCTGTAATTAGCATAACACACACTACAAGCCAAGTAAAGACCCTTTACCTGCCGGGTATTTCACTACATAATTTAATGTGGACAAACATAGTTGGCATAATTTAAACCTGCTGTAATTGATTGTACTTTATTATAATCATATCTCATATCACACTTGTATGCAATGAATATATTTATTTACAGCAGTCTTACCTTTTTTCTATTTTCAGTTTTCAATGTTCATTTTGTCCATGCAATTCATATTTTAACAAAGATCTAGCCTGTTTTTCATGAGCAAGGCAATAGGATTGTCTTTTATTTTTAAGTTTTAAGTTTCTGTTATCGGGCAGATAACTGGAAATGATGGTGGAGACTTTGACAGATGACGAGTCCAATGATTTAGATACAAATGCAGCTTTATTAAGATATAAAACACAAATTTCTCTCAAGAGGGAGATAATCGTGGGTACACACTACAAAGAGCGTGTACCCAAAGTGTCTCAACAAACATTGAAGATAAACTCTCAGAAAGGGAGCCGACCATTGTACGTACAACAAATGTCTGCACAAGGGTGACTCTCAGAACCACAGAATAACTATGGCTTTATATTCTTTGGGGCTTCACACATTCTAAGCTATTTACTGTGGTGGGAGTGTTACCTTCAAACTAACCCTTATACATAAATACTTATAATAGATTCACACATTCTAGGCTCCAATTCCTGTGTGAAAGTTGTCCTAAAACTAACCCCTCATACAAGATACATTTGACAACCTACATGCTGAAATATCCCAACCTATCAGTTTCAACATCTAAATATTTGTGTGATGTGCAAATGCTGCTCACACAAACCACAAGTAAAGCTGAAAGAAGGCCCAGGTGATGTGTGAGCAGCTGTACTTATAGCCTTGTTTGAATCTTAAATCATTTGATAGTCTCCCACTTCCTGCCTGTCTCCACAAACACATCTGGGGTTGAGTCTGTCCTCGGATTCCTAGGTGACCAATTATAAAAGGGCAGGGCGAGATGTGAATGAGGTTGATGATTCTTGAAATGTAGCTGTTAGCCACTGCGGAAGAAGCCTTGAGAGCAGTTCTATAATATCCAAACTTGTGCTTATTAGAGGTCACATGCAAATGCACACCCATGTATGAACCCACCAGGCCCACTCCTGGAAGCCCCCCAGTGGAAATTCCATCCACTGCCAAGGACAAAGTGATCCACACAGCAGTGAAATCTCTTGGAAGTGCTCTGTCTACAACATCAAAGCCACCCTGAATCAAAATTAGCTTTTTAATCTCTTTAGTCCTATGCAGTGGGGTGTTCAGGTGTGGATTACCTCGCATGGCAAACATTTTTTTTCCCTCTGTCTCCAATCCAGGGTCGTGGAAAGTGTGCAAAGGTATGTTGTAGATGAGCAATAAATAAAGCCAGACAAACCAACAAAACCGTTGTCGTGCCACTGGTCCAAATGAGTGACGATCACACATATACACAAGCCCTGGGCAAAGCTTATTGGTCTATATTTGGAATGATGTAGGCAGTTCACACCTCAGTGCAATCTCCCTCTAATTGCAGTGCATTCATGCATGTACTGTCAATATCTAATAAGTAACAAAAGAAGCACTTCAAATGCAACACATCCGTACAGCGTAATGAAGTACAGACTGACAGAAGAGAGTCATGCCTTGCGACACAAACCTGCACATTCCCCATGGATCTAAACGAGAAGCCAATGCGAGGTTGGCAGAGAAGTACGGCTGTCAAAAATGGCCAAATATCTATTTTTGTGCATTATTTCCATAAGAGGGAAAACAAATACGAGAGACATACCTACCTGCATATGTAGGCCTATATTTTTTCAACATAAACATGTATTTTAAAGTGAAACTTTGCAGATTATCATCCTGCTCTGTGTCACTGCAGCGTGGGCAGTACATGCAGATGAACGCTGTGTGGCCTCCCTCCATGCCACCACGCTCACTGGACAGACATAAGTCTGCAGGGTCATCTGGCAGCACTGCCCGTGCGGCAGTGGTACAGAGCTGGTTAAAAATTGGTAAAGTTTCACTTTAAAAGATTTACATAACTAATAATGAAAACAAAAAATAGTACCTGTTCCTATATCGTAAAACCTTACTTAAAAGACCGTAGGTCTCGCTCTCTCTCTCTATCTTTATAGATTGCTTGGAGTGCAAATCACTCATCTCTGCGGCCGACTTTTTGCCATCATTACGGCTGCTGAATTATTCCTCATTGATCTAACGTTACATTTCATTTTCAGTCATTGAAAGTATTGTTATGTGACTCCTGCCATGCAGCGCATTCAGTGCAGTGGCACAGGCCCATGGAAGAACGTGCAAGGCAGATAGGTGAGCTGCTTTCTTTTCATAATTGAATATTAACTTTCATAAACAAATGCATTTTTGTTCTTTTACAATTCAAATACATTTTCAAAATTAGAATATTTGTTGCAATCACTGGGAAGACGGCCCAGTGAAATGCCACAGTTCAGTGGTCAAGGCTCTCCAATTAGCTATAATCACAGCAATGTGGGGGAGACTTTGCTGCATCTGAATAGACGGTAATGAACTGCTTTACATATAGAAGACTGCAATTGGTCGCTGTCTTGAACTGACAGAAAGGGGGCTCTGAATGGGGCAGCTTTTCATCCATCACAGCGGATGACAGTAACAATGGAGATCTTTAATCAGTGGCAAATGGCGGGACCCAGGCTGGGGGCTCTATTGGTTACCGATAACGTTAAAGACATGTAGGGGATGTGTGCACAAAACAGAAATAATGCACCTCATGACAACAATATGGTTCCACCTACACATACTGTAAGATAGCCCCATTTAATTGTCATATGTGGCAAACGTGCAACATGTAAGCACTATATATTGTCTTTTCAGTCCATTTGAAATACAAAAATACATTGACGTTGCAATCATATCTGTTGTGCTGCATGTGTGTGTTTATACATGGGTGGGTGTGGGCCAGCAAGTGAGTGCAGCATGGGCGCTGCAGGAGCTCATCAAGACAAACGTAGCATAATAATGACGTTGTGGGTAGAGAGCAGCAGGTAAGGCCTGAGTCTTGAATCTCATAGACCTAATTTGCTGAAACCCAGCGATGAGTTCAGGGCCACAGTGACAGCTTAAAGGATGCTAGGTGCCTTCCTTCTTGGCAGGCAGTCTGGCTTGCTTAGCATACTGTGCAGGCAGGTGGAAGGCTTTCTGAGGCTTTTGGAGCCGACGTGAGGCTTGACCAAGGAGGTGGTAGTGTGTGTGTATTTGTGTGTGTGGTGGAAAAGGCTCCACTACAGTGTTGTGACAATCCATCCAGTTGCGAAACTGTCTACCAAACAGGCTCTGAAGCAAGTGGGCTCTTATCACTGAGAGGGGTATTAGTGTTGGTAATAAGCCGTGCCACTTGGTTGACAATACATGGAGAGCTGGTATTTCAGACAAGGACTTGATATGCTAGTCTGTAATGGAAATATTTATGATGGCGATTGAAATTGACTCCCCACACAAGAGAAGCGTTCTAATGTGCGTGTGTTGTCTTACGGTAGACAATGAAAATGCTGAAAGTGTGCTGCTAAGAACAACACAAAGCGGATGAGAAACAGCAGTCTTTGCTGTGTAGGCGTACATTAGTAACTGCTACAGCATACTGCCAGGGGAAAAACAACAACAGTGAATACAGCCAGCCAACCAACCAACCAAATGCCTCCTCCATATTGCTTTAGCTTAGCAGCTTTATCACTCACATGTACTTCTTCATACATGATTGTCAAACTTGCAGCATGTGAGCACAAACACAGAAGATTGACGAGCAAGCCGGTAGAGCGTGGGGTAGCGTCCCGGCATGAGCTTGGGGTCTACGTTTGTCATGTGAATCTAGCCTTGCCTTTTCAAAGGGCTAACATATCATTTCCCTTTGCAGGCCAATATCTTTTGACAGCCATAAATCCACAGAGAGAGCCAGAGAACATTTTTATGTTAATTGTGTCAATTTAAATAGCTTAGCAACTCAAGATGTGAGCATTGCAATCCAGTTATCTAAGCTACGAAAGAAAGAAGACGCAAAAAAGAAATAGCAATGACAAGAGGACATTAGTTTGAGTTTCTAATCGAAGTCCACTTTAAAATAATACTGCCACTGAACAATTTATTCACGTTCTGTTTCAATTACTAAAAACAGAGATGGGACTGACGACTGCTGTGTGCCAACATTGACCAAGCTGTAAGATGCAAGCTCCGCATACATATGTAGTAACAACTGCCAGATGAGAAAGAGGCAAAGTGCTAATTTGCTGATCTAAGTCATGAATGTTTTTTCAGATACACTTTAGACTGCAGAGCAAATCAAAACCCTTCGGGTTCCCTAAGGTCAACAGTATGGAAACACTGTGGTTTGAGTAAATGAATACCACTTGTATAGCAGCACACATAAACATCCCAATGAAATGGGGACAAGCAGGCCATTCTCTCTATGTTTAAACTGAAGCAAAAAGGACATTTGTCATTGTTAATTGCCATTATTGTTAGTCTTATAAGAAACAACACCATAAGACTATTTTGTCCAATTTGATAATATACTGTAAATGTCTTGTTTTAATTGTCTCTGATGAATCAGAAAATCAACAAGTGAAGATTGACCTCAGAATGAAAAGACAAATTAATTCAAGGGTTTTGTGAACATTTACACCCCCAACGAACACTATAAAAAGGTGTGGAAATTCTCATTGAGAAAAGATGACAAAGGTTGGCCCTCATTTGTACCCTGTCACATTTTGACTGTGAGGACTTGTGCACATGCAGCTGTGGGCTGGGAGGAGAATATGGATAGCCATAAATCCAATGAAGTTCTGAGCACCGGGGACGAGGTTGTGCGCTGATGATGTAATGGAGGCTTACCACAACCAACCGGCCGCAAAAAGGGCTACGAGAGCCATCTGACACCAGATTGATAGATACAGATTACAGGTATACTGAGGCAAGTGAGAAGAAAGGGGGCAAATGAGGTAGATAGAGAGATATATAGAGAGCGAGAGAGAGAGAGACAGAAGTAGTGTTTGTTGGAGAAACACTAAGTGGATATAAATGGAACATGAGCATGAACTTGCTGCGGAATCAATAAACGCTATTAACGTCTCCTGTCAAAGTAATGTATGTGCAGGGTGTCGAAAAAGAGCAAGGAAAATAAATACAGAATAAAAAGAGAGAAGACAAAATTGCAGTGGAAAAAGCTTGGGTTGGGGAACATCAAAAGAATCATCAGAGTGAAACTCTGCCTTGTCTCTGACAGCTTAGGCTAAGAACAGCGCAGCAACTGATGCACCACAGAGCACTGAGCCAAAGACATATACTGTAGAAAGTAGGACAGAATAAGCAGTGTGCAGGCAATTATCAATGGATTTTCATGAGTACACAATGTACCATGACTCATAGCATGTGAGATTTTGCATCTCAACAACGAGTCAAGGCCGTTCTCTTTTAGTGGCTGCCATCATGCGTCAACAATTACTATGGGTGGTGATTACATGAATTTAAATTGGCCACAGTTCAATACATCAATAGACCCTAGATGGCTGCCGAGCTTGAAAGGCAAGTAGCGGGACCCAGCTGGCTGGAGATGTGCTGCAAAAAGCCCAGAAGGGAACAGCCTCTTGAAACATCAACCGACAATTTGGGGGCACAAGACACTGGCCTATGGGGAGCTAAGGCAGTGAGGTTGGTTGCCCGAGCCTGGCTCCTCTCAGTCTTTCCACAGATCAATAGATGGATGAACCAATTGCCTGGGCTTATGTACTCAACTTAGAGCTCATTTCCATCACAAATCAACCCCTTGAAGAAAATTAACTCCCATTGACCGCTTGAGTCCATGTCAGTCCTCTAAGTCAAACTCGCACACATACTTTCGCATGTAGCTCAGCATAACTGGTCAATCATTAGCCGATCACTTCCAGAAAAATGTATCAAAAGAGAAACAGATTATCTTACCATGGCCCCCACGTGTAAGAAAGGGCATCCGGTTGATGGCAATGGGCACAGTACCATGCTTGTTGTGAAAGTGGTGGACATGGTGGGTGGTACTGAGGGAGGAGGAAACACGGGCTGCCACGGCTGGGCAGGGGAACACCAGCAGTGCCAGAGAGAGCACCAGCCTGAACAAGAAGGCCGGACTGGCCCACACAACTGGTGATGCCACCGTTGGCCTGGGTACCAGTAGCAACCCTCCATCCACCTCCACTTCCACCTCCTGCTCCATGGGGGCAGGGCCTGAAAGGAACAAAAGGCCCCTCCCCTTCATACGACACAAACAGGATGCGAACATCTCAAATGAATCCAGGGCCCATGATCCCCTGCTTTCCAGCCCGGGGAAGAAAAGAAAATACAGATTACAAAAATAAGCCAAGAAGAAAGAAAAAGAAAAAAAGATCCTTGTTTGAAAATCCCAAAAATGATTGGAAAGAAAAAAAAATTACAAAATCCTTCCTGAAAAGAAAGACCCCAAAAATCCTCCAACAGTCTAGTGTCGATATCCAAAAGCTTCTGACTGGATCCTTGAGAACAAAAACAACTCCCACTCCTCTTCTAAAACAATTAAACCTTTTGTAGAAAACTTAACCTCTTTTGTCCAACCCTTGGCACTCTAAAACAAATAATCACAGCTTAGCAGCACCGATTTAGCAAACACAAGACTCCATCTTAGCTCCTTGAAAAATATCTTGTGTACAGCTCTTGGAGTTAATTGTTCGACAGGGTTTCTTTCGCCTTGGGGAGATCTTCAGAGCCTTTCTCCTCCCATAAGCATATCCTCCACCGCAAAGAAAAAGACTCCCGACATTCCTTCAGAGCTTATTGCAGACAACTTAAACGAAGAGCAGTAGTATTGAAAAATACATCGGAGTAAAACCAGGGTGCAAAAAGGAGAGGGGAAGAAATAGGGGCAGCAGCAAGGGTGCTGAGATGAACGAGCAGCCAAATCCTGTTTCAGGGCTTCAAATCCCTAAAGGAGCTTCAAACCCGCTCAGTCTGCAGCCGAGAGCGGCAAAACAAGTGATGGATGGATAAATAGAATATAGGACTGGGGAGGGAAAAAAAGGATGGCGAGAGGGAGGACAGAACGGTCAGCTATTTCCAAGTGGGGCGGTGCTGAATTCCCTCTCCTCTTTTCTGACAAACTAAATCAATATGGGTCATGGAATGAACAACAGCACAAAGAAAACACCTTAACACCTTTTTAAACCAAAACCAAGGCTCGGAACCAGCATCAGAGTCCAGTTCAACAATCCTCAAATCCTTAGACTTGTAACCAAGATCTGTCCCACTTGTGATCGCTCTTCACCCTTTGAGAATATGATTCTCTACCCCCTCAAACACTGCTTTCCACGGTGGGGCACAGATGAGAAGCAGCCAGCGCTGGTCCTCTCGATGGGGCTCCGACACGGGGTGCTGCTGCTGGCTTGCTGAGAGAGTCTGACGATGCTACTGCCGCTGCTGCCTCTGCTGTGAAATTCATGCTAATTGAATCAGAAGCTGCAGCAACGAGCGCATCCTTTCTGCCCGAGCAGTTCTTCCTTCTCCTTTTCCTCCGATCAAGTCAGCAACCTCACCCAAAGGCACACCCGCATGGCTTTTTCACTTGGGCAGGGCATAAACCAAGAGTGAGGTGCACAGAAATAGAGCCGAAAAAGAACCGTGGACACACTCGGATCCTTTGAATGCACAGACGGTGACTATGATACATAGACCGGAGCAGAGACAGAGAGAGTGTTTGTGTGTCTGGTTGGAGCAGCGAGAGAGAGAGAGAGAGAGAGAGAGAGAGAGAGAGAGAGAGAGAGTGGGAGGGGAATGAGTGAAGAGAATTGAAGGAGGAGAGCACGCACACAAGAATGATGGGAGTCACACATGCATGTTGGGTTTGTTGTTTGCACACACACACACACACACACACACACACACACACACACACACACACACACACACGCACACACACACACACACACACAGAAGCCATAGTTTCTTAATACACTGCCAGAAAGCCCATCCTCTGAAGTATGTAAAGCAATGGCACACTTGTGTAGTAGGTGAGTGTGTGTGTATCCACAAGTCACACTAAATACCGGAGCTCCAGACAATCAATTGAATTATTTACTGACAAACTGACAAAGGAATGTTTGCCCTCTATCATCTGTGCAGACAAACAGTTTTTCCTATCCCTTTCTTAATTCCTCTGCACTCACCACTACTAAGCACCCCCACCCCACCCCCCGGCATGTCTTTTATTTTCTCCTTGCACACCATATACTCATTTTCAGCAATTTTTGTCAAAGAAAAGGCGGGGTACGTGGTGTGGGCAAGACAGAAAAAGAAAGAGTGACAGGTGGGTACACCAAGGAAACATGACTGTTAAGAGGAGTGGGAGAAACACAGGGATGCAAAAATAATGAGGAGAAAGATGCCAGCAGTGCAACGAGCAATGTAGACATTTGATTGCAATAGGATAAAAAGTATGAGAGAAAAAGGATAGAGAGACAGAGGGAAAGAGAGAAATGAAGGACGATTGTGTATCAGATAAATCATAGCCGATAGAGATCTCAGCTGGAAAGGGAGCAGTGCAGGAGACAAGAAGCAAGAGAAATGGCCAAAACAGGAAAAGCCATTGCAGGTATTCTGCACTGATGGAGAGAAGAGAGACCGGACTATTACTGATTTACTCACTCACTCACTCACACACACACACACACACACACACACACACACACACACACACACACACACACACACACACACACACACACACACACACACACACACACACACACACACACACACACACACACACACACACACACACACACACACACACACAGCTCTGCCAGGTGGAAACATCCCAGGGGAGACTGGAGATGCTGTGCTTGCTGCTGTCAGGGTGAGGGGGATGTGGCAACCAGGGTGACCGGGACACGTGTCCCGATCTTGCACCAAGACTGAACTGCTGAACTTAGAGAAAGGATTACAAATCCTCAAGACAAAAAAGAGCCCCCTCACAATCCATGCAGCAATACAGTGTAAGTATTAGCACGATGTTTTTCAAATCCTCCCTTGCAGCTGGAGCAGGACCTAACACACTGTTTACTGTAGCTCAACAGCTAATAATTTGTCTTTAAAGCTATAGTGCGTAGTTTCTGTCGCCTCCATGAGGAATTCTAAGTAATGACAACAAAACTGTCGGAGCATCAACATGATACAAGCCTTTCGTGACCGCACCCCCCCCCCCCCCCCCCCCCCACACACCTCCACGCAGTTGCTAGTAGCCAAGAAGGACACGGAACATTAAAAAAACATGGACTCTTCAGAAGAGGTCATTATCTTCACTCAAGCTTCTGCGCGGGAAAGTCACCGGGCGACACAATCTTCTGAACATAGTCATACTGAGATATACAGAGAGAGTTGTGTGGAGCTGATCGTTTTAATTAGCTTTGTACCAACTCAATTGGCAACGTTCATTAATATCAAAAAGTTACGGCTTTAAACTTGTAATACTACTACTTTATGGACAGATGGTAGACAAAGTTAACAGGACCTCTGTATAATATTATGCACTCAAAACATGATGGTCTTTAACAATGAAGTTAAATCTGGCCAGACAAGTTAATGGTTGTGTGAACAAAAACGTATAATAAAGATTGTCTGTTATATATTTATTAAATTAACAATAATGAAGTCAGTGGGCGCAATTAGTTTTTTTCCATTTCTTACTTCTCCAGTGGACTGATCTAGACGTAATGGTCTTCTACGGTATTTTTTCAGTCTATTCAAATGTACTTAATTATATTGTACAGGTGTTTCTGCTATTGTGTCCAAAGCCAGCATGTGTTGGGCTGGTGCACTCATTGCTTCTTTTGTGCTTGTTTTCAGCTGCATACTTTCCAGCTAATTGTTGACCACCAATGGGTTGCATTTTAAGCAAATTTATAAAATGTCAGTTCCTCATTACATGTATATCTCCATCTATTGTATATCTTTTCAAACAATTTCACAGATGTCTCAGCCTTGAAGTCTTGATTAGGTTGATTGTTTGATTTGATTGGGGCTCAAAGCTATTTTGAATGCAGCCATACTGGCACATTTAACTGTATTTGTCTTTAGATAAAACAATGAAAAAACAGCATGTGGATTTCACAAAACTTATTGGGAAAAGTAAGAAAACTTGTATCTATATCTACGTCTATGAAACAACCATTTAAAAGAAAAACATTTTATTGAAGTATATGTAATATGTGCTGTTTTATTATGAGACTGTTACTGACACGGTTTCCTTAATTTTAGAGGACAGTGTGTGGACTGGGAACTCATCATGATGAAAGACACAGAGGACTGCCGACACCTGCTGCTCCACTCCCCCCCCCCCCCCCCCCCCCCCCCCCCCCTACAGAGCACACAAATACACACGGGGTGAACACTTATTCCTCCAGACACACATCCACACTAATTGCACTACAGTGCAAACATGTCCTGTCACTACTACTGCTGTGTGATGCAACACCCCTGTCCCAGAAGTGAAAAGTCTTGCCACTAAATATTCCACCAATTAAACTACAAACTCCAAAATCCCTCAGGGGAAGTGAGGTCATAGATGGAGGAAGTGGGATTAGTTAACTGACAGACGTAGGATCAAAGCCTAATGCTGAGCCTAAACCTTCCTGCCATTATACACCTATTTAATTACGTATGTAAGAAGCAAAGATGACACAAATACAAAACAAGAGCGGATTGTTTTTTTTATTTATTTCTTTACAAGGAAGCAACAGAGTCAATGTGGCTATGCACGTTAATGTCTAGATCTAAGTCAAAAGGTGCCAGCAGTTATTCACATGACACCAACAGAAGAAGCAGAGGAAAGGCTTGGATTTTTCCATTGGGTGAGTTCAGGAAAGTAGGACAAGCTGAATCTCTGAATGCTCGCACAGTGTGTGTGTGTGTGTGTGTGTGTGTGTGTGTGTGTGTGTGTGTGTGTGTGTGTGTGTGTGGGGGGGGGAACAAAAGGCAAGTCATCAATTTTTAACTTCCATCTCCTGTTTGTACTATTCAGTAGCCTTCTCCTGTACTGAGCCGCTGATGTTAGCCGCTTATGTAAGTGCACTGTTGGGGAAACTTCCTCCAGACTGAGCCCCCAATGTTGGACGCTTATATAAGTGTGCTGTTGAATACAGCAAACTGGGAAATAGCCTTGTTTGTCTGGAATACAAACAGACGTGCCTCATCAATGTACAGTCTTCAGATAGTTAGATTCTTAACAGAAAAAAATTCATCCGACAGCAGAAATCTACAGATGCTTAAGTGTCTGAATCCATATTGAGACCCCCACCAACCATCTACTTCTGGGAAATGACACTGTACCTGACGAGACATCTAACTAAATCGTATTGCTGAAGGTTTTCTAAGAGCGTACTTTCAAAATAGTAAGAGGAAAACATTGTGTAACTAATTCTTAAACAAACTCTTCTTAAATAAAGTATACAGTCCTCATACCTAAACAACAAAATAGGTTGTTTGTAATGGCCTGTCAGTATGACTTGTTTGAACATTTTCTGATCTGGGGACGCTATCGTCAAGATGGCATTGTTGCCGTGCAAAATGGCCCACATAACCATCACGGAAAATGATTCATATGAGCAATTTCTAAGTTTAGGAAAATATCAGGTCAGACACCTTGGACCTGTGTCAGGCCTTTGAATAAAACAACTTATTTATTCGCTTTCTTTATCTATCTACTTATGGTCTATTTATTTATTTATATTTAGTTTGTTATAGTTAGTTTTATAATTGTTGTATTAGTTGTTTTTATTCTACTTATGTATTTATCTGTATTTTATGGATTGCTTTCAACAATCTACAATTTATGTACTTATTAGCCATTGTTTAGAGCTTATGATGGCGTTTCCCCAGCTCGGTTCAGCTCGGTTCCTGTTTTTAAGGAAATTAATATTTGTCAATTTTGGGGTGGGTCGTTAGGTGGGCGAACTGTATAAACACTGTTATATAAATAAGGTCTGATTGAATGATAAGAGATTTTGTGGTCCAGTGCTGTCATCCCTCTACCGAAAGAGGTTGCTTGTCAAAGAAAATGTGGAAATAGATATTTTTGAGCATTTAAATATATATTCTAAATAATAAATAATATATTCTCAAACATAATTAAAAAATAATTGATTAATCAGTTAGTTATTATTAGCTTCTTAAATTGGAATATTTTCTAGTTTCTTCTCTCATCTGTGACAGTAAACTGAATACCTTTGAGGTGTGGGCAAAACAAGACATTTGAGGACGTCATCTTTGGGAAAGGGCCTATTTTTCTTTGACATTTTATAGATCAAACTACTAATTGGTTAATCAAGAAAATAATCGACAGATTAATCGTTAGTTGCAGCCCTGATACACTCTAGATTTTCGAAAAAATATAACCTTCGTGATCAGGTCATATAAAGCAAATGTAACATATGCAGCAGTACCGGCCATTATACTGGTATACTGGTATACTGGTATACTTATATAGGGGCAGGCAAAGACAGTAGCCAGCAGCCTGATTGTGGCTTGTAATGGGATACATACGGTTTATTCACTTATTTAATATGCTGCTCTCATAGAGGTTTGGTAATTAAAATCTATTGGTTTTCCACCAACCCAGCATCAATTATCCTGCCGGTAATCAGATGCGTACGGTTACCCAACAATGGCTTCAAAGTGAGCCACAAAAGAGAGCACAATGGTAAATGAAAGCAAAATATTAATCCATCTATACAGAGCTGATGGGCGCATTAGAGTACAGCGTTATGGACAAAAACGTCTCTAACAGCATTGTGGCTTCAGCAGCTTTGAAAACTATGAATATCTAGTCAAATGAATGCCTCTGTATGATGTATAATGATACCAGAGTTACAGGAACTGAGAGGGATAATGAAAGAGAGGTTTAATGCACTGGCCTGGATGCTGGAAGAATTTACGGAGAAGGGTTATAGATGAAAAAGAATGATCAGGATGAAAGACAAACAGGAAGGAAGCAGGGAGAGTGTGTTTAGTAATTAGAGGCGAGGATTCAAGGGAAATGTGCAAAGTATCCTCAGCTAGGTAGAGGAGAGATAACTAGCAAGAGGGGGTGCCTCCTGTTTCGCTTGGAAGAAGGAGCCGGTTGCACACATCTTAATCCTGTGAAATGATATATGCTCAAGAAGAGCGGGAGAGGGAGACTGCAAGGAGATGAGGAAGAAATATAAATCACTTACTCCTCTCTTTGCCCCCCTTCTTCCCTTCCCCATCACCGTAAAAAACATTTTCCCTGAGATTCCATTAAAGATCATACGCAGAATGACATTGTCTGCCAATCTTATGTTAGCACTCACTGTCCTAGTTAATTGGGTATTTGGTAATTACAAAGATCTGATATCTATCAGTAAGGTTGGGATGTCGAATATTTAAACAGCACAGGTATGGCTTGTCCCTCAGGGTGCTGTCATCAGTTCCCAATCCCCCCCACCCACAGTCAAATGAATTCACTGTCTTGACAACAGAGGAACAGATGAAGCTAGGTTCACCCTGGGGTAAAGCCACAGTCAATGCTCCAAACAAGCTTCTCTTCACTTTTTTTTTTTTACTGAGTAATAGTGTGGAGATCTCTACAGAGCCCTGGTGGCATCAGGGGTACTAAAAAAAAATAATGCAGTTTGTCAGTTATTCATGCTCTCAAATTTCTTAATTGATGATCATGAATTAGTAATTTTTGCTTTTCAAAATAGTAAAAAAACAATCTTGGAAACTGTTGGTTTGCTGTAAACAGTCTAGGGGCCCTAAACTGACTGAAAACTGGCCGTAAACTGCCGTAAACTGCCGCAAACTGCGGTAAAAACCCTGATTGAGACATATTCTGAATGCGCAGTATACATGTCCAAAGAATGCTTCTAAAACCTGAATAATACTGGCATATCCCACGTCTTACTCGAAAAATGCTATATTAGGAAAAAGGCCTTATTCGGAATATCCAAACGGAATATGCTGTTGACATGACCTGTATCAATTTCGGAATATTATCATATTTGGAATATTAGTGCACACATCAACTTACTCAATGCTGTTATTGTTAGAATCCTATACTTACTTTACACAATTCATTAACTAAAGGGTGCAATCGCTAGGTCATGTGCAAAAGTTAAATTAAGAGCAAAGTAACTGATCTGTACCAAAACACATTTACCCATGACACCTGCCAAGCTGAGTAGATCTCTTCTCCCACCTCAATTCCACCGTAGGCTGGCAAGCTTTTCCCATCTTTCTCTCTCTCACCTCTACTTATTGTCTCTCTGCTTCCTTCCTCCCCCCCTCCAGCCATCCATCCATCCTTCTCTGCAGCCTCGCACTGTGTGGGGAGTCAGCTGTCACTGTCTGTCCCTCCAGCTGTGGACCCAGCTGTCTGGACCAGATGGGCTCATCTCCACCTCATCCATGATGTCTATGAGGGGCCCCCTGACCTCAAGCCACGGGCAACTGGCCCCGGAGTGTTACTCTCACTGAGCCAAAACAATATGGAAAATATAGGTTTGTGGTGCATTCAAATACACAAACTATTACTTCACAAGGTGATTTACAGGTTTACCGGGACCTGAAAACAAATTCTGTCTACGTGCCATTGTGAAGGTAATAATCAGGGTACATGCTCAAAGGTTGGTGGGGAGGGAGAGTGTCTGCTAAAGCTATTCCAGAATAATACTGGCTCACAGTAATCTCCTGCACACAGGGAAAATTTTGACAAGGATTTAAGGATTTTAAATACAATTTCGATACGCAATGAGGGCCCAACAATAGCACTGGGGAGAGAGGGGGAGGGAGCACGGTGCAGGAGAGAAAGTTAGCAGAGGAGAGGGGAGAGTGAAAGAGAAAGAAAGAGTCATCATCTTTCTGGGGAGCCAGATTGCAGAGCTCTAGGGTATGAGACGCCCCAGTGTTTAAAATGCCTGCTGAATCACATCTAATTTATCCAAAGCCTACGTGAAAAAGAACAGCACTTAATGGGAGTATGTGTGTGGAAAAAAAAGAGATATCAACAAAAAGACAGATAGCGCACTGTATAACAGCTTATTTAAGACATAAGCTGTTTGTGATGCTCCGTTGGGGTCTATGTTCGATAAATGGAAGTGCCTATCGATTTAAACTCCAGATATGGAGAGCCGACTCCTCGCTGTTATCACTGAGATTAACATGCAACAACAATGAGAAATCTGCAGGGAACAGATTGGGGGGAGAATTCTCTTGGCCTTATCCTGCACATAAGAGATACATGGCTTGAGCTGCAATTCCGTCTATGGTTGATAGCGCCCTACATGGTTTGCAAACACAGTCAGAGATGCTGGTGTATGGTGTAAGTATAACACAGACAAAGCCACTAGGCAATGCTGGGCTGTATCTACTAAACATTTGCAGAGGCGCTCATGCATTATGTGTGCAAAAACAGCAAAGGTGCACAGAAGTGTTTTCCCACATGGAGCTCAGGTTTTCACTGGAGATTTGAGCACGGTATTATTATTATTATAGTACGTACTTCAAGGAGTTGCTCAGTTAATAGTCTAAAATAGAGAAGGTGTATCAAGTACCCCTAGAGCTTGCACAGTATTTGATGGCAATAGTGTGATAAAAGTCTGAACAGTCTAACAGTCTGTTACTGCCAACCTGAGACCAGAAACAGACCTGAGATCTGAGGCTACACTTGTTTACTTCCATCTATTACTGACCGTTGGTTCCCCAGGATAATGCAACACATTGGCTACACAGTCTCTTTCCCACTTGGGATTGTGTAATAAATACATAAATATAAATTAATTACATTTCGAAAAAAAATCACACCTGAACCAAGCTCAAAAGGACGGCCTGTACCAACCCAATACTTTGGCCAGGTACCAGAACTCCTAGTAAGCCAAATAATTATTTTTTTAGATGCTTGAAAGTGATGTGGTCAAATACTATTGACTAGTTTGTATTACTTTTAGCTTACATATTAGATGTGAATGATAGATGTGAATACATACATGTACTGAATTTTCAGACACATTCTTTTTTGTAATTGGCTAAAAAGGAAACCTGTAGTTACAACTATATAGGCCGTAAGGAGCATACAATATTAAATAGTGATCAGAATTAAGCATGGCTGAAAGCAAACTGCTGTTCTAATTAGGCCAACTGTACTTGGACATGATTTGAATCTTGGGTCCTAATAAATCCTTTTTAGCAAACACTTTTTTGTGACTACACTCAAGTGTAAGTGGAGTTATGTTACACTGCTTGTTGGAGGCAGTACGTGGGTATATTTTGTTGTTATATTTCAGCATATTAAAAGTTATGTGGCTAACTTTGCTCTTTGTTTGCCCTGAGTAATAGTGACATAACTTTGAAATAACAAGCTCACATGCAATTCAACACCTTCAGTAAAGAGACTGTACAAGGCAAACCAACTCGTCACTGAAACAGTAGAGACATTTCTTGATCCAGGAGACAGAAACGCAATAAGCAAAGAGTGAGCCAGGGAATAATGTAATGCCAGACAGAATTTGTAGATTCCTGTCTGCACAGATATGGTTTTGCACATCTTCTCAGCACTGAGTGTCCATTCACTTAGGATGACCCAATCTTCTCTTGATATCCATACCCCCCCTCCCTCCCCCCAACTCTAGCTCCCAGCTTAGACATAAAACAAATTCATCATTCACTCCCTCTGGGAGGCAGTTTGGTCCTAATCCCCGTTTCTGATGTCTACTCCTTCTTGTGTCATCTCTTATCTAAGGGAGACACCCTTGAAATAAACACTTTCCACTGATTTCCCCGCAGAGGAAAAACTATTTCCTCCCAGTTCTCTGTGTACAGTTTCACTTATCACTGGCAAAGCATAGCTTTTCAAAAAACAGAAGCAGAAAATATCCTTTTTAGAGCATGTTTTGGGTGAATTTGTACGTTGAGACAGATTGTGTGTGTTACAGACGTATGTATGTGCATGTGTGCGTTGTGAGTGCAGCAAAAAAAAGTTGCAGTATACTGTAGCTGACTGGAATCGGGATTTCCGAGTTAATGGACAGGGTGACTGCTGCCTCCTCAACGTGTCAGCCTTGGTTACACGCTCGGCACACAGAAGCCACCGCCGCCGCTGTCCATGACGGGGCAACACAGCAGCTAACCGCGTTCAAGAAAACCAAAATACAAAGTGAAACTGTTTGGTCTGCTGTGTCTTTGCACCGACCTTTGAAAACACTGTCTGTTAAGTCTGTTTACAGGTTAATTCAACATGTTTGTATTTGTTCCATTTCACTGCTTCCCTGATGTTCCCACCCTCCACTGTTTGTCCTCATCAATGATATTTCTTATTTTTGTGTACGCGTGTGTCTGTGCTTGAGGATGTGTTTTCACATGTAGCATGTCCGTTACTGTTCTTTGTAGTACTTTTTATATCAAAGCCACAAAGTAATCCATGGTGCCCAGCGTTCTAAATTGTTGATGCTGTTTGACAGCAAAGACCTTGAACTCAGTCACCCGAATCGAGGCCCCTAAGGCAGGCTTCCACACCTGCAACCGCACTGCCAACTGGATTTTTCACACATACTATTATGGGTCAGTAGCGGGGAATACAGAAGGCAACAAAATCATTTCTGGATCTATAATGTATGGCAAATCTTCTACGGCGGTGTCTCTACATCACAAATCCCTGCAGTTAACACATCCATCTTCACAGTAGTTTTTTTAATCTCTCGTAGAGCCAATAACATGTACACATAATGACGGGCGGGGTGCCCTCCAGTGGTTGAAGATGATTGTTGTGATTTGTTTTTGCCCAACATGGACTCTAGCTTTGATCTTGAAGGCTTGCTTGAAACCACGTAGGATATAGATCAGGAAAAAGAGGATCACACCTCAGGGTGATTTTACCTTACAATGGTGGAGGACACGAAGAATGGTGACGCACAAAGACAGTCGTGCAGCAATGTTTCTATAACTCTCTCCCTTATTCCATCCTCTCTTGTTCTCTCCCTCTTTCAACATCTGCTAGAGATTCAGCTCAGTGGAAGACATTGACCACCTAAGTGCAGGCCTCATTAGGGATGAGGCTGATGGAGACATCAAGGTCTAGAGCTTATCTGTTGACACACAGCAGCGCAAGGTTAAAGGGTTAACATGCTCAGGTTATTGATAGGCAGATGGCTACACCTGATTTGAATTTGTGAACATGACTTTCCATCATGGCATCGACTGCTGCTGCCAATCAGGATGGCAAAAAAAGTGCTGCACTGCACATTTCAATGGCCAAGAAATGATTGCCTTTTTAATGGGAGTAGAGTCACTGAAATATGTATCAAACGATAACAAAGTAAGTCCATGGGGAAATACATTCATCTTTTAAATGAATGTTATGAAATCTATTCTCCCCCCACAGTAATTCTTACATGCCACACTTCTCTCTTCCTCTCTCATTCAAATGCACAACATGAACACATGCAAAGAGCCGAGGAATGAGGTAGCCAACATAATAATTAGTCATGTCTTTCTCTTCTGCCACAGACTTAATGACCCGGAGTGGCAGTATCAGTGCTTATTCAATTAAGTAATTTCAAGTTACCATTCAGAAATGGAGCAACCGTGTGAAAAACACATATACAGATGCAACAAACACACACAGTACAATGATTCAGCTACTGTGTACAGTACTTACTGTATGCTATGACACATTATCATAATGCTCATTGACCATACACAGTCAGTCAGCTGTTTTGCAAACACTAGCCATGGGATGTAAGTGATACTGATGATGTGATTGCCCTTTCATTGGTGAGGTACTGTCCACATGGAAAAAAAAATATCCATGTGGCCTTTATATAATATATTCACAGGCTGGCAAAGATAACACTATTGTGCAAGATCCTGGACTGATTTCCCTGAAATACAAACAGTTGTGGGAAAGTACTTTTATCATCAACCTCGGAGTGCAGGAGTAAAGGTGAGGAAGACAATCTTGACGGGCACTTCAGCAGCGAACAGGAAATTGAGCAGGTTGACATTGAGTCTGGTGGGTTGGAGTGTCAGGTGGAGCGGGGAATTACACGACTGGAGCCCTTCAGTAAATGGGTCAATCACTGAATAATCGAGCCTGCAAGCATTAGACACCTCTGCAGATTTCAAACCAGCTAACAGACATTCCTGCTAAGGCTAATGTCATACTTGATGCTGAACAGCAGAAGTATTGGTTTTCATCAATGGATTGTAGAGAACCACTTTAATCTTTAACATGCCGTGTATGAGGGGTTGTATGTAACGACTGAGGGCTGAATTCACAAAAAGACGGCTCATCTTTTACGTCCGCTATACCTGCACAAGTAAGACCAAAAGAAACCGTGTAATTTTCAAAGCAGCCGCTAAAGGGTGAAATGCCCATAGAACTGCGCTGGCAAGCAAACAGAGTCTCTGTGCTCCTGTCCTATTGGTAAATATTTAAATTAGGTAATATGCAGACACTTTTGCAATCAGACACCAAAAAAAAAAAGAATTCTATGATCGTAGACAGTGGTAGACAGGACAGGTGCTTGATATTATAAACTACGCACTTTGGCTTCTGACTGCAATGTAAATTATAGTTCTAATTTTAGACCAAAGACATAATCTAAAACTTGCTGCTTGGTTGCAGAAAATACCAAAGAGGGTCATTTTTGTGCGAGGACAGGTACTTAAAGTAAAGTATATAATTACAGGTCAGACAGTGCTACATTTTTCTAACCAACTGTCTCCACAAACTTCACTCCCTCTTCGCTGTGTGGAAACATCCGGCCTCTATATTTCCTTACATGCTCTGTGCGTGACACAGCATTACTTATTAATACGGACAAAGGCCAAGTAAACATATTGCATGTATGCACTCAATAATTTAGAGGGCGAAAGAGGACTGCGTGAGCATTTTCTAGGTGCAATCCATATTTGAAGATTGGGTGAGGTGAAGACATTCATCTTCACTCTCAGATGTCTGATGTTTTCAACAGTGATTTTGCTGCTAAATTGCTGACACCACTGCATACACTACAAGTGAATGACCTCTCCACTACCTGCCACCATGACAACATTACGTAAAGTCTAGTTAGTGGAGAACAAGTAGGGCTGAAACGATTCATTGAGTTACTTGAATAACTCGATTACAAAAATTCCTCGAGGCAAAAACTCTGCCTCGAAGCCTCGTTAATTCCTATGACGCGCACTATACGCGCAGGGATCTGATTGTTCCACATGGACCGTTGTTCAGGAAGCACACCACTAGCGCGTGATACATTTTGAATTTAGTTGGCGTGATGGCGGAGTGTAAATATGTCCAGAAACGGCAGAGAATGTCTAAAGTTTTGGATCATTACATACTAAAAAAGGAAGAGAACAAGGTGCAATGTGTCTACTGCAAAGTAGACCTGGCATACCACAGCAGTACGGCTTCAATGATTCAGCATCTGAACCGAAAACATCCACTCCACGCTTCAGCCGCTGATTTTAATCGCATACTGTATTTGTAGCGATGTCGTGATGCGGTTTGACTAGATATGATGTTTAGCTTTGATGTTTTTAAAGGAACACGCCGACTTATTGGGACATTAGCTTATTCACCGTAACCCCGACAGTTAGACAAGTCGATACATACCCTTCTCATCTCTGTGTCTGTCGTAACTCTGTCTGACAGCTCCACCGTTAGCTTAGCCTAGCACAGATCCTGGAGGTAACCGGCTCCAACTAGCCTACTGCTCCGAGTAAGTGACAAAATAACGGCAACATGTACCTATTTACATGTTGTGATTTGTATAGTCACAGCGTGTACAAATAACAAGGTCACTTGAGACACAGCCATCTTCTAACTGTATACAAACTGGGAACTATATTCTCAGAAAGGGAAGCAGTGCTACTTGGGCAGAGTGATACGCTGCAGCTCTGAGCAGAGCTGCAAGCATATCACTCCGCCCAAGTAGCGCTGCTTCCCTTTCTCCCTTTCCTTTAAGTAGTAAACTTATTCACAGTCAATTGCAAGAGTATAGCCTAAAAAAAAGAACCCCTTCACACACACACACACACACACACACACACACACACACACACACGCATGCACCCTCGTCTCTCTCACTCTTCCTCACGCACGGCACGCGTGCGCACACACAAACAAACACACACACACACACACACACAGGTTGCTAGGTTACCATAGCAAACAGGCTCAATTATATATGATTTGCTAGTAGTCTAATGGTAAATGCTGCAGGTGTAGAAATCTACATAAAACAGATATTTACTTTGATGTCAGGGCTAGATTACAGCATGAAACTTAATTAAATTAAACTGCCAAATGCTGGAGTTGGAATAAATACCTAATAAATAAATGCTTGATCATTTTACAGCCACATCATTTTCATTATGCATTATTTGTTTTGGTTGTTTAAAAACGCAAAAAAAATGTATCCGATTAATCGATCGATAAAGTGCTAGATTAATCGATTACAAAAAGAATCGATAGCTGCAGCCCTAAGAACAAGTGATTCAAAACACCTCAGGTAGGTGACTTTCATGATTGATTCCTTATTGCCATAAAAAGATAATGCATTCTTGCCCTATTTGATAAAAGCAATGCAAATATACTGGCTCACTAACTTGAATAACATTATTTACACTATGTACTGCCCATGTTAGTCAGGGAAGCTTTGTGTCTGCATTGTTTCCCCTGTTTGTAGTAGTGATGATACATGGAGACAGTTGGCTTTCAGTCTCCTCTCCCACCATCAGGCTCTATAGCTGACAGCCACAATGCCCTGCTGGGCTTATCAAATGCCAAGATGACACATTTAATTAAAGACCCTTACACTCTTTATTCAGCTCTGCCCTGTCGGGTACCGCTTATGCACAGCGAGGGTTTACAGAAATCGCTCTGTGACATGGTCTGATAAAGTCATTTGGGTTCCACACTAATAATAGGAAATGGGCAGGGCTGTCCTTTTGTTAGCCAAGTGATAGACACAAGTGCTAGAATGTAGCAGGAGAGGATGAATGTTTGTGGAAATGAGAGAAGAATGTGTAATGGAGGATCGCTAATCTAGGATGATTGGAACTACAGAGGGAACAGCAATGTAAAAAAAACCCAGGATTAAATCACGGTTGGAAATTAATCTCTGGCTCTCTGGGGCTGGCTTGTGAGGGGCCTCCAACTATAGTATATCATTTTATCTATGAATACAACATTGATAGCCTAGGCTGTGACATGGCAGTTATACTTATTGTTGTACCATGTTATATTTTGCTGTAGTGCAAACAGCTTTTCCAGCTCATGGTCCAAGGAGCATGCAAGCTTTGCATTTAACCCCCCCCCCCCCCCCCAACAAAAACTGATTCCTATGGGACAGAGGGCTTTGGCACATGCATGGTTAAAGGAACGTGTACAAAAATGTCAAGATACACACTAGCCTCCATTTTATACTCTAGACTTGATTCTGGTTCACTCGTTGGCTCTGGTCGTTTTATTTTCACTCCCTTGGCCATGATTACAGTGCGTACATTTACATTATTCAATTTGTAATGCCCAGCTACATAATCATATTCTTCCTCCTCTGCCTTCTGCTATTTTTCACTGATGCTTCAACTACCCGGGGGGCAAATTGTCTCCTCTGTCTTTCTCCTTCAGTTAACAAAAACAAATTGGTGGTAAAGGAACACAACTTTGATTCAATGGCGATTATCCTCTTGTCTTTCTCCTTGCTTCAATTAACCAATGCACACTGAAGACTAACTGCTCCTCCCATAACTCCTCTATGAGGGACTATTAATTACCCCAACCCACTTGTGACTATTTCTCAGTTAAGTGTCCATACTCATTGCTTAACAAAGTCATTTTTACTTAGCCATAATGGATCTTCTATTCTGTGTTGGTAAAAAAAAACTGATTAGGTTACCATTAGCCTTTCCATTCCAAATTGATCAATCAAATCAACCGGAGAGGCCAATGGCCAACTTTAAAGTAAATATGGCTGTTACACACGTAAATAATTAGACCCTCCACACCAGCTAAACCAAAGTCAAAGTGTGAGCAGACCACAGGCATTGCAACGCATGCGCCCCAGTTTCCACATTTTTCTAAACTACATTTTTAAGTGAAAATGAGAATTAATGACAATGCTATTGTGTATACTGTCCATTGCAAACATCCAGTATATGTTACAGAGCCATGCAATGGCTAGGTATGAAAGAAATGATGGTGTCTCTTATTTTCACATCAAAAGCTGCATTAACTGAGTTAAACTGGAGATTCCTTATAAACCAGTTTTATTGTCTGACTGCTCATGTCGCTTGCACTGGACTCAAGCTGTGCATTAACAATGTTGCAATGTGCCGTCTCTCAACAATGGTGTTATCACAAACAAGAAAACTAATTGCTAACAAAACTCAATTCAACTCAAAGATTAGCTTTTCCTTTGAGACCTAGAATACATTGTCGATCTTTAGAACTGAAGAAACAGAAAATATAAACTCAACCTTAAAAAACGTAACCTGATAACTAAACATATTGGTGTGGGAATTGGGTGGTAGGACACATACAGACACAAACACACATACTGTATTATGTTCACAAAACCCCACAAAGGAACAGCAAACCTTTGCGAATACCAAAACAGCAAAAGGCTTTGAGGACTGGGTTTACCAGCTTTGCAATTCCAGTTCAAACAGGACCTCGGACATATATTTCCTAGAAGGAAAAGTCAGCAGCTGTCTGTAGATAGGTCTGAACATTATGCACTCACAGACCTTGTTAACATGCAAAGCAGACAGTGCTGTTTTTACATGGGTAACTTCACTTAACCTTGCAAAAGGACATCAGGTGCTAAGTCATAGCAACATCGGTGTAATACTTGAGCATTTCTCATGCCCATGGTGAGGCCATTTAGATTCACTGCAGCCTCACGTCCTCCAGGATTTGGCCTTTCAGATCACATTACTTTTAAAAACACAAGCAGTCTCCATGGATTTTGGACTCAAAAACAGTGATAGGATAAGGGAGGACAGCAACGTACAAGTGAGTAAACAGAGAGATGGAAAACACGGCCGTCAGATTGTACGCTGGCATCGTGCTGTTGTGTTGGCACAGCATCAACAGCCTGATGGCCAATTAGCAATAAATAGCGGGCGGGTGGAGACCTATCAGTCTGCAATTTCACACACTCAAACTCTTCCCTCTTCTGCCTTCCCTCTTCCCTTGTCCTTCTCCTACCACCCACTCCCTTTGCACATCTCTCGAAGGACCCGGTCCCTCCGCAGGGGCCTGCGAAAGCCAGATGGCATTCACAGTTGTTTCAGTGCCTGTGTTTGTATGTTAGCGCGGGATTGCTCCTTCCCAGACAACCGGCCACCAGAGCTCGAGCTACTGGCACCGATTAAGACATGTTGGAGCGAGCCAGGCACTTCACGCATACACACATCCTCACACACAAAAACACGCAGCTCTCATCATGACTCGTCTTATGGCGTTTTAAAACCAGCCTGCAGTGACAGTGAAGGGCTTCTGGTGAGGAGAGTGTGGAAAAGGGCAGGCACTGGTTAGTTGTTTTTAAATGTATACTACATTATCTTCATATAATACACTGCGTCTTTCAAAATTTTTTCAAAACACTATGCAGTTCCTTTCCAGCCAAATTATCTGGCCCTGGAAAAAAAAAAGCCTGGTCGATTATCCAGGAGTGCTGAACTGTGTGCGGAACATTTTTCTGTGGTCATTTACTCATGTGTCCCCAAGTGCCCTTTATGATTGGACTGTTTTCTGATATAATCTGTGATTTTAGAACATAAAAGCCTTTCCTTTTCTTTATGAGTTCCTGGCACCCTGCAGCAAAGAGCAGCCATTGCATTCTCCATTCATTAGGCCTATAATAGGCTCATTTTAATTTGGTTTAATTTGATTTCAGTATCAGGCGCTATCATCTAAGGATGACTTGAGGCCCAAGCAGTTACCTGTGTTGAATACATGATCAGTGAGAATTAATAAAATGTAGTTATTCCCTTTATGGTGGGCAAGCCTCAGCAAAAATGACACAGTTGAAGCTTTTTTCTTTAGATATAGGACTTTCATGGACTGCTACAGCTAAAATAAGCTACATTAATGTGAACATGTAATTCATGTAATGTTTCAACAGACTGAAAGCCTTTTGGTGTCTTTGTGGGCATTTAAAAAAAGAAAATGATCCAGGCACAAAGCACGATAAAGCAGTCTAGTAATCCAAGAGTTAGAAACTGTCCGAATTCATTGTACAGTAAGGGTTGAATGATTAACGTCAGTCTATGTGTGTATGTTCATGGGCTAATCTGGGCCTCACTGTTATTTTAGCAGTGCCTTTTATAAATACTTTAAAATTGACATGCATGACACTAACAAAAACACAAAATGATCAAATATCTCAAATAATTCTGTACTGTAAAATCTTACTTGAATTTTAAATTGGATTTAAGATTTGGTTTCAGACCACTTTGTTTAGTCTGTCAAGACTCCACAAAATGAAAACCAATTCAAAGATCCTTCCTTCCCCCATTGTATTACACTGTGTCTAAGCTGTTTTACTTGCTACCTCTGTTCTTTTGCACTGCCTCTGTGACCATTAGTGCAACTCCCCCATCAGTCTAAAGACAATTCCACTCTCCTGTTCCTTTATTCCAAGGCTGCCACACACTCCATATTGTTTTAGAGGAAATGATCATCATCGTAGTATGACACTATTCTGAATTTTCCACCTCATTTCCTCACCTTGCCACTCTTATCTCTCAGTGCTTGTAGATTACTACCCACCTCCCCCCTCATTCTCTGTGTGATCTATCACAGCAGGTGTGAAGATTCGGTGGGTGGCATACAAACCCAACCCGCAAAAATAGTGTGTAGGAAACTCATCTGTAGCCACATCCTAATACATGTATTAGGATGTGTAAACTCTATGCAAAAATGGTATAAATTTATGTAAGGTGTAAACCCAATCATGCAAGTTTCTCATATATCCAAATGGTATGCAGACTATAATCATGTATTAATGTATTAATGAATCATAATGGAATCAATGAGGAGATGGCTTCCTAATATTGTTTTAACATGATTCTTTTGCACCATTGTTATTAGCGGCCTAATTTAAAGCTATTAATCTTCTTCATTCCATTCCATGCCATTATTTTCCTTCTCAAAAATGCACGTAGCCATCGAACTCAGTGTCACACTAATGACAAAGTCATTCTGGGCCAGCCGGCCACATTTCAATTAGTAATTGTGGAGTATTTGTCTGTGATATCAATCAGACACTTTCACCGGGGCCTGTGTGTTCTCATCATCACATGGTATCAATCAAACTCAGCTTAACAGTGGTAAAACATTAATCAATGGAGCGAGGAAATTATTGAGTGCCTACGCCCACAAAGCCACTTAGCACTTTGTTGCACAAACAGGCAGAACATTTCTCTAAGGGATAGGGACCTAAATTGACATGAGCACAGCACATGCACTATAGTTTGAATTTAACACAATGTAATCTGGTACACTGACATTTATAAGATGGTATCATGTTTTGCCACTGAATCTAATCACAGACATATATAGTAGAAAATCCCATGATGAGTTTCAAATAAATCAACTAATTTTGCAATTGTGCAATTAATGAAATGGTGCATAGGTTAGTCAGTTTTTAAGGTCCTATATTGTAAAAAGTGAGATTTCAATGTTCATTTTATTATAAAGCAGGTTGAGGTGCTGTTTAAATGTGAAAGTATCAAAACACTAAATCCACAGAGAAATGCACACAGCCTTTATTCAGAAACTGGGCCTTTAAAAAAAGCTGTCAGGACTTCTGTACCGTTGTGATGTCACAACTATACTGTATATAGGTAGAAAGTGCTGACTGTGTTGTTACAGTCATTCCAGGGCTGCAATGACGGTGCAGAAACAGTGAAAGGGCAGATAAGGAAGACCCAAAAACACTGACCAATCATTGGAGGGCGGCTTAAAAATAATGTGGTTGTTGAAATTTAAAGCATGTAAACATGTTCTAGTAGAAATCCAAAACACAAGTATGAACCTGAAAATTTGAAATATTATGGGACCTTAAAATCAGGTCAACTTAATTATCACAGAGTTTATTATCATGGGTTTGAGTCATGTAATTTAAAATAATAAAAGACTAAATGTTTAGCTGCAGAGATTGTTAGCTTATTAGCTTGTTCCCCCAATATACAGTACATTGTATTTGGGTTCAAATGACTCAGAAAGGCCATGCTTTTATTCCTCTCTGATCATCCTTGTAGCATTACATGCACAAGGACCAGATGCACTGTTTAGTGTTTGTAGCAAAATGCTAATTCACAGCACCTGTCCACAAGAGGCTTTTGTTTTTAAAAAAGAAAAGAAAGAACATCCACAAAAATACAAAGTTGAGGTGTGGTTCAATTGGGGTATTAGAGCAATGCTGTTTCTCTTTTAGCCATGATTTAATACCTTTATGAAAAACATTAAAATGATGTTGCATTTTCAATTCAGTTGGTAGACTGTTCCATAATTTTGCTCCTTTAACAGAGAGGACTGATTGTCCAAATTGGGTTTTACTTAATGCAATGCAATCATAATTAAATACAAAGAGTGATGAAGACAGTGACCCACTTCAACAAAATCCCTAAACCCTATGGAAGGAGTTTCTCATTTATTAGCACTGGCCATGGTTTGAATGGAGCTGCCAGTAATTTAGCAAAAAATACTGTATATAGGTTTGCTTTAAACTACAGTGCCCAGCTGTTTTAGGAGCTTGTTTTATTCTTCTTTTTGAAATAATTGCTTTACGATGTATGTCTTCAGTATGAACCAATAGTATTGGGGCTGAGAGCCACAGGCGAGACAGGGAAGTCAAGAGTGTTGAGAAACAGACACTTTGCTAGTTTTGATCTTTTCATGCAATTTGATAACAATAAGTAACCCCAACCCTAAACAATAATGGCAACTTTATCCTTAAGTCCCTGAAGTTTGTCTTATTTCTTTCAGTTCAGTTAAGTGAACTAGTTGAACAAACTATACAGTACTAGTTAAGGTTAAATTTATGGTGTATAAATATGAATAAACAGTGATATTCATATATCTAGCACATTTTCTCTTAGGCCATGTTCCATGCTGTCCTGAACCCCTACAGACACATACACACACACACACACAAGCCATACTGTAAGTCAACCCTGTGGACAACATATAAGAAGCTACTGGTCCTCTGTTTTCACCGCCCCCGTCCTCCTCGTCTCCATCGTCTGCACCACAGACAGAAGACGATCTTTCCCAGCTCGCTCAAGCAGCCCAGAACCCTACTTCTCATCATATCATACCTCTAATTCATGTGACTTTATATCAATGGAAAGTAGTTAAGTATCATCAAAATGAAATGCGGTTTTCATGCACCAAACTCAAAATCAATGTGTCTGCAGTCACTAGGATGTGATACAATGAGTGAGGTAGTTAGTCGTGAAGTTGTGTGAAATCAATGCCTCTCTCAGTGGGTCTGACCTACTTCTATAACCGACTCCATTCATGATTGTGTGCGCAGTTTGTGTATGTTCATAATATTCACTCATGTCTTTCTACGCAAGTGTGTGTGTGTGTGTGTGTGTGTGTGTGTGTGTGTGTGTGTGTGTGCGTGCTAGAGGGTGACAATTTTTCGGGACTCCCGCGGGAGTCAATCTCACTGTTGGTAACGTGTTCGGGACGGATCAAGCATAGAAATCAATGGGAGCGGGCGGGAGCGGGAACTCACTGTACTCACCTCATTAACTATCTGTCTCCTCTACCATTAAATTTGTATGAATAAATTAATTTTATAAATATGAAACTACACAGTGTCATTATTGAATCAAAGAGACAAGGGGATATTAAGGCTATAATAGGCCAATGTGTGTGGTTAATTCCGCTGCAAAATGCAGTAACTGATCGCTATTTTTGGTTTGTCTGAATTCCTGTCAGGTCTACCCGGCCGGCACGCACCAAAACCAAAACTCATGCGTTGTTGCTACGCAGCCTGGGGAAACTAAGTTGTATGTGATATGCGACTGTTTAAAAGCATGTAGCTTAATACTAGTTAGTAGTTGGATGAGTCGAGTCCATTTGTGATGTGGATGGAATACGGCGTGGAAAAAGGTGGGCAAACAAAGAGAATGCAGGATACTATTTTAAAAATCAGCGGAGGGGACAACGGATAGAAGGTAAGACAATCCGGTCTCTCTCCAGACTCAAATACGTTGGAGGAAAAACATGCTAGATGGGGGGGCAACAGAGTCTGATAAGTTGTTTAGACAACATAAGGAAAGAAACGGGGGCGAGACGGGATTCGGGAGTCTTTTTCTCGGGATTTTGCAGGACAAGAGTTTTTTTTTTTTTTTTTGGGGGGGGGGGGGGGAGGGCAGTCCTGTGATCGGGATATGCCGGGAGTATTTTTTTATGGGTCCAGGATGGGAGCACACACACACACACACACACACACACACACACACACACACACACACACACACACACACACACACACACACACACAAACACACACACACACACACACACATCTCCTGCATTGTTTTTTAGTCAAGTGAGATACACAGTATGCACCGCAGCACTTCTTTCTTTCCATGATACTACCATATCAATACAGGGCTTACAGATCCATCAGAAGGGCCAAATACATCTATTGTATTTATTCATGACATTACTGTCTAGACATTGGACCCAAGGCAGCGACTGCAATGGCTGAATGCTAACTGGGGCCAAGTGAGTGTCAGTGCAAAGCCGTGTTTATCCACAGTGTGGATAAGAAACCTTGTGAACACAAAACCTGCTCTCAGAAATGGATATTTCCTGCTTAAGAATTGTTTATTTTCAAAAGATGACTATGATTGTATCATTTTGTGATCTATGTCTTGTATACATGGTTGTCCCTCACATCTGTGTGAAGTATAAGAACATTGCACCTTTGTGCTCTCAAGCACCAAAGGTCATTGGGCTATTCTGTTAAAAAGTTTGGAAAGTCACATTTTATGAGTCCCATCTATGTTAGCAGCACCTATTTCACACCATGCTTTTATACATGGTGGGGCTTTATGTATTTTATTTATATAGGATCCCCATTAGATGTTACCATAGTATCTTCCAGGGGGCCACACAAAAGATAAAACAAAACAAGACATTCAACGTTACATTAATATTTCCATATTGTCAATATAATAAATATTATATAATTAATAATTAAACAATATCAATAAAATATAGTTCTACTGATGCCTTCACATTTCCTTCTCAACAAACGTTTGACATAAGTAACTAATGGACACGGACCAGTGTACACTAGAGTCTGATCTTAGGTAAATCCACATTCACATTCCCACTATCATATGCAGTTTAATATGAGTTTATTTTTGACTAATTGATAATTTTACTCCCTTTTTAAAACTGATCTCACCTGTAATCTGTGTTAAATGCAGTGGTAATACATTCCAATTTGACATCGCCCTTTACATTACAGTTTTCTTCATGGCCTTAGTTTTAGGTAAAGGTAGTGTGAATCGTCCCAAAAAGTTAGTCTAGCATGTCTAGTGTTGTGATAGTGCCTGTCGTGTGTGTGTGCGTGTGTGTGTGTGTGTGTGTGTGTGTGTGTGTGTGTGTGTGTGTGTGTGTGTGTGTGTGTGTGTGTGTGTGTGTGTGTGTGTGTGCGCTTTGACAGGGCCACTGGCTCCCTGGGAAAATTATGAGGGGACAGGGAATCAGGGGGAACCCATAACGAGATGAATGCTAGTAATTCACTTCCTGCTTTTTGACTGAAGAAGGCCGCCTGTGTTGACCCCATAGTGGAGAATTGCCCAAAATGTAATTAAGGACATGAATGTCCTTCAGGAAACTACTCCTTGAATTCTCCAGCAAAAGAAATCGTTTTAATTTCCTATCGAGCTTGGGTCAGAAGTTATCTAAAGCATAGTGGGAGACTGATTAAACATGGCCAGCCAGAAGTAATCACTTTGTTTTTTCTCTGCCCCTGTCCGCCAGGCCTGTTTAGTAGCGTTCACAAGGTGTGGCGTGCACCTGAGGAGTTATTGACGACACAGGGCTGATTTGCAGTGATAAGAGATTTTTCTCTGTCACTTTGCTTTCTGGGCTTCATCTTTCATCGCCTCACGGTGTCCCAGGAACCAAGCCCCAAGCTCCTTCGCCCATCCATTACACCTTTAATCACTTCTCTCGCTGTCTTTGGCTTGTCGTCCCCCCCCCCCCATCTCCTTTAAATTTGCTTGATTATTGTTGGGAATTAGACAGATGGGTTAAAACGGCAGCCTGGAGAATTTTTAACATGAGCAGCTCTGAACGGTGGTGGCTTTAAGTGGGTCAGTTCCCTTGAATTTGGAGATGAGGGTCATTCCGGTGACAGGGGTTGGGAGAGGGGACGGCATTGACATATAAAGGTGAAAACTGCACTTCACAAGGCTGGACAGACACAATGATTATTTTAAGGAATCAGAGCGTGTTTGTGAGTTGTTTACACTGCTATCCATCATTTGACTCCATCAGCAGATCTATCGAGTTCCCCCCTTTTGACCTCTGGGAATCAATGGCAGAACTTGTATCCATCTTTTTTCATCATCACCCCTTTTCAGTTAAAGAAACAGTCCTTCTGTCTTGGTGTGTGTGAATACTATTTTGTATGGCCGGTGCTGATTTTCAAAAGTTCAAATTAGGTTCAAAGTAGAGCTCTGCTGTTTTCCCACGTTTTCTTCATCCCGCTCCCGCTGAATTTCTGACCATTACCGCCCGCACCCGCAACGTGTGTGTAACACTCCCGCCCGCTCCCGCAATATTTATGTTCACTCCCGCCCACACCCGCAAAACTCTGAGAATTTATGCCCGCACAATAATAGAGATGCATTAATTTTGTGTCTTCTCCCGTCATGCATGAGAAAACACGTCATTGTATATGCTAATAGGGAGAAGATGCAGGGAAAGAAGGCCGGTGCTTGCTGCTGTGAGAGGGGAGGAAGGAGCAGAGGATGAGAGGGCAGGCGGACGGTGGAGCAAGGCGGTTGTTATAGCGGATACAACCGCGACGGGGGAATCAGGACCCCGACACGAAGCGTGAATATTGAATCAGCCGTATATAAAGATGTAGAGATCATAGACCATATATAAAGATTTAGGATCATAGACCGTATATAAAGATTTAGGATCATAGACCGTATATAAAGATTTAAGATCATAGACCGTATATAAAGATGTAGAGATCATAGACCGTATATAAAGATGTAGAGATCATAGACCGTATATAAAGATGTAGAGATCATAGACCGTATATAAAGATGTAGAGATCATAGACCGTATATAAAGATGTAGAGATCATAGACCGTATATAAAGATGTAGAGATCATAGACCGTATATAAAGATGTAGCGATCATAGACCGTATATAAAGATTTAGGATCATAGACCGTATATAAAGATTTAGGATCATAGACCGTATATAAAGATTTAAGATCATAGACCGTATATAAAGATGTAGCGATCATAGACCGTATATAGAGATGTAGCGATCATAGACCGTATATAAAGATGTAGAGATCATAGACCGTATAAAGAGATGTAGCGATCATAGACCGTATATAAAGATGTAGCGATGGCGTTCACCAGATCTGCTGCCATTGCTTGAATTGGAGGACAGAATTTGCTCCATGTTTCTCCACTTTTTGCCACAGCTGATAAATTATCCAGACTTCTTTCAGCGGATTGATTGATAACAGTCTTCAAGAGTGAACAGAACTGCGTCCATGGCAACGCTCTGCTTTTGCATGGCAACGGCGTGTTAAACTTAGCAACGGTCTGTTATTTCTTTATAGCATTCTACATTAGAATTCAACCAAGCCATGTAATAAATATGTATATCTTTGGTGTCTGCTGGTGTGGGGGGATTTCAGGCTACATCTCGATCCCGCAGTGTATTTTTTAGCTGCCCGCTCCCGCCCACAGCAAAGTTCAAACCGCCCGCTCCCGCGAGATTTGCTGAACATCTCAATGCAGCCCTCGAGTTCAAAGCTACAAAAAAGGGCTAATCATTAGCCACAGGTCACACTCCCTTCTCTGTTGCCCCGCCACCTCTGTCTGTCTGGGTCGGGCTTTGAAAGACCTCAGTCAAATTGGCCGCAAGCAAAAGACTGTAGGTGATAATAACCGGCTACAGCGCTTAGGCACAACATGTCGGCAAATAATAAGGCAGGGGGAGAGCCGTTTCTCTCCCATCTTTTCTTTTAGGAGCTGATTAACAATTGAGCACATGCACCAGCATTAAGCTACACTCACAGACACTTGCACACTGGCTTCACAGAGTCTCAACGTACACACATGTTGAGACATATGACACTGTGCCTGTCTTCTGTTTATTTCTCTGAGGAACTAAAACCTGCAGCAATCATCACTGACCCATTTTAAATAAAATATGAGGTGTTCTTTCCAGCCTGTCTCTCTCTTTGAACATTTGAAAAGCCTTGGACTGGTGTAGAGAGAGAGAGAGACACAGAGAGAGAGAGAGAGAGAGAGAGAGACACAGAGAGAGGATGACAGACATACAGATATCCAGACCATGATTGGTTAAGGTTGTCTCGCATTGCCAGTGCTGCGGAGGAAGGTCTGGCTAGTCCACACAGCATTCCTGGCATTTCTTTAAACCAATCACAATCGTCTTGGGCGGTGAAAAGCATTGGACAGAGCCACGGTGCCTCTGCAAAATAGCCTCGGGAAGGAACTTGTTTTGGTGGAACGTATGTACGTTCAAAGGTTGTTTTACTCGTGCAACAGAAAACTCAGATTGGACAGATAGTATAGCTAGCTGTCTGGATTTACCCTGCAGAGATCTGAGGAGCAGTTAACCAGAGTCCTCAGAAATCCACCGGAGTTTACAATTACTACACAAAGACAGAGGAAGGTGACTGACATCCGGCGAAATTTTCGGCAGCAGCTGAACAATCCCAGAAATGAAACGTTGTCGATATAGACTAGGTTGGCGCCTTAAGTTTCCTAAACCTAACCTTAGCATCACTTTTGTTTCCAAGAATGGATATCGTTGGAAAAACTAACACAAATTAACAAATAAGTGTAGTTTTTAGAAGAGGAGAGTTGCACTGACAAAATCCTTCACCTGCATTTCCATCCTGCCCTCTCCCCTGTGACATAAGAGATGAGCAATTGAGTGTGGTGTTTGACATCCAGCAATGGATCCTAACCATCACCACAGAGCACCGAGATTAGAGAGCAGGGTGAGCTGAGGAGCAAGGCTGCAGCTGCATGCAAATACAGCTAAAACATGGCCAGTGTAATCCAAGACTTTAGCATGGGCATTGCCATCTAACTGCAGTATTGCAGCAGGTTGTGTAAAGTTGCTTTTTAGAGCTATTTCGCCAAAAACAGCTGTTTTTTGATTGCAAAAAAAGAGGTCATGAGAAACTCGGAACAAGGGTCCTTAAAGCTAAGGTGAGCAAATGATATATTGTTAAAAATATATTGATTATGGCCTCTTTGAAGTGGTAAAAAAAAACTGCGGATACTAAGCCGCAAATAGAAAAAAATGTAAGTCAACTATTTTTAAAAGTATAGTATCTTTTTGCAATAATTTATACTGTATGTTGACTCACATGAGTCTTAGGTTAATGGAAACTGAACCACCTCTTTTAATCTGCAGCATATGCAAATATATATGATGGCTGAAACAAACGGAAACATGCTTAATGCCCTCAGGTGCCTATTTTAAATAGAAAACACGTGAAATAGAAATTGCCTTAACACATTATGACCATTTAAGCATATCTTCATTCACACAATTTTTACTAAAAGGTAGTTTTCTGTGCATGTGCAGAAGTCTGGGAGACCAAATCAAATCGTTGAATTTCGTAATAAAATAATGTTTCCCATCCTATTCCTGTCGCGCTTTGGAAAAGTGAATGCAAACGACATGAAAGTGAGACAACATCAACATGTGAAACAATCCATCACAAGCCCAGAGACAGGTGATGCTGCTGCGGCACATGTCATGAGTAAATGACATCTCTTTAAAGTGACATAACTGTGGCTGTTTTAAAAAAAACATCTATTTCCTCATCATACTATCACTTTGCCCCCTCTCAGGGAGTTCAAATATTGGTAAGAATATTATTATGTATTAATATGTATACAGTTGTAATTGGTAGAAAAGCTTTTGTTCTAAGGTGTTTTCCTGTTCCTCAGTTAAAATATAAATGATAAACTCAATCTCAAACTTTCTTTCTAAACCAATCAAAACAAAGTTTTCTTGCCCAAGCCATTTCACCTTAAACAGATAAGAAGTCCACACACGATGATTCCCCTGACACAAACCCATCCGGCAGCAAGATGGATTGGGCGAGTAGTTCCAAAAAGAACTTTAATTTTCTCCTTTAGATCAGTCTGGGCATTCTTGGCACATTTTTTCTAAATTTCTCAACCTTGTCTGTCTACATACCCACTCACTTGTTCACAGCGGTGTGGGTCACAGCAGTGTAAGGAGCAATATCTCAATGCTAACGTGTTCATTGTTCCTTTTAATTATTCATGGAGGCTAATGGAGGTTTGGATAGCAACCACCGACAGAGACACTCAGGAAAAATGGGCCTGAGAGCAGGACGAGTGTTTTGTCTCACCTCTGTTTTGTCTATTGCCTTCTCTTCCCCTCTTCCCATCTCTCTCTCTCTATGTTGCTGACTCAGGGCTTTAACAGGGTTTCAATGAGTAAGATCTCTTAGGCTGCTGTGTGAGTAATAGGACACTGAGAGCGTCTGGAATAAATAAAGAGGGCGACCGGAACAGCATTTCTCCACTAACTCATCCTCCACCTCACCTGCTCCTTTCTCCTCTCATTGCAATTCTGTAGGTTGCAAAAAGACTTCATGGAAAATAGTTTTTTTTTCTTCCATGGGACAATCTCTCTTTCAAGATCCATCTGCCATTTGCAAAGATTAAAGTTTTTATTTTCACTTTATAAGTCCCTCGACTCGAACTTGATCTTAAACTCTAAGCTACTCTAGGACGAGTGCTGACATTAGGTAGAAGAAAATAAAAATCTGACTAAGCAAATACTTTCTCTGCATGAATTATTCAGCGCTGAGGAGAATGCTCTGATTCACAGTCATAATGGGAGGTCCTCAAATGGTGCGCCGTTCCACACCCCCTTATCTATATTTCAGACCTCGGCAGAGCCGAGCCTCTGTCATGCAAGAAGCAGAAAGCCTGCAACTGCGGGGAAATCCACTCATTTTAAGTACCGGCAAAGGAACCTCCCATGCTGGAAAAGAAAACTCACTGTTGATCTTCGCCACTCAGCATGTTCACATATATCAACTAACAATGCCAAAACACAACATACACACACAATGGAAATAATCCTACTTGGAAGAAGGCCAGAAGCAAGATCTGCTGCAATAGTGAGCATCACAGAGTAACACAAGATTGAAGGATTTGTGGGGTCGGGTGGGTGGGGGCATTTTCCCCATCTGCTGTCATTTGATGAGACATGTCACCACTTCCTAGTATATAACATATGTGACCTGAAAAAACAAGCGATCATTTTTTGTGTGTGGATTCCATTAGGGAAGAAAAAAGGCAGCCACTCAGATACTTTTAAAGATGTGACTGTGCACCATCATTCCAGCTTCCAACTTGCCATTACTATTGGCAGAGTGATACATCACATCTCAGTGCCTTTGGATATCTCCCTCTCTTTTCCACCCACACTCCAATAGTCTTGTTTTGCAGCCTATTAAATTGGCCCTTTTTGTGTTTTCCCTCTTCTCTCTCACTGCGACCAAAGACAGAATAGTCAGTCACAGAGCGATTCGGGCTCTGATGAGGACTATCCGACCCGGAGAACATGGTGTTGTCTCTGTCTAACAACGGAGCCAATAGTGTACTGCTGCTTGCTGACTCTCTGGCTTGGATAATTGCTGTCTGGATCCTCCCAACTCAGCACATTCCTCCAAGTCATAATGATGTTGGGTGTACAGTGGGCATGAGCAGAGAGACAAAAACAGTAGCACAGAGGGCCAAAGCTAATCAAAGGATCCCTGTGGACTCGTTAACGTTGCACAGCAGCTGGATTGTCGCAATATCACGAGATCACACGAGAAACCATCTTGTCAGGTTTCAAGTAATTAATGGGTTAGTGTTATGGAACTGAATATCTGCAACACAGCAGCAGCAAAGGAGATATTCCTTTAACACTCTCCATAAACAGCAAGCAAACAGTGGGGTTAAACGCTAATTAAGCTTCAGTCAGTCTGATATGTGGAGGCCAATACAGAAATAGCTACCTAACTACCATTATTGTCTACATTGTTAATGTAAAAACAAACAATATGTCATTAAGCCCAATACCAAATGGCAAACAAATTAAAATTTTGAATCATTTTGAATTTAAAATTGAATTCCATAACATTTGCCAAGAAATTACAATGTTGGCTACATTGTTTCTTTGTCACACATTGCAAAATACTTAATACTTTTTGTGTCGCTAATAAAAGTTTAAAGTATTGTCTGCCTATTAAATAAAAAATTGGAATAGTATCACTAAAGGGCTTGAAGGTATGTGATTGGTTATGGAATCGGAACAAAGACAAATCACTTGCTAAATGTGCTTGGTAACACTCTTTTTGCTGTTTCTATAGAACCATCATGGAGTGATGTTTTCACTCGAAATCCTAGAAACCAATAAAACCCCTGGCTGCGGGTGTTACAGGCAGGTGCCACAGATGTAACCTCTAGAGGAGACAATATAAATTAACTGTAACACTGCAACCTCACCATGTCCCTGGCCTACTTTGTATTTTCCCTCACTACCCTGTGTCTCCATCTGTAAACTCTTGTCCTCAACGGTCCTCTCATTCCTGTGTATACATTAGTCCAAAGCTGTATATGGGCTTGGCTAATGTGGGCCTGATTAATGGCGAGGACTCAGTTAAAAGCCATTAGCTTCCTGACGCCCTTGGGAGAGAGTTGAAGGATGGGGAGAGGCAAGGAGGGGGAAGTAGATAGGCAGAAGGAGGGGAGGTTTAGGGTGAGGTCCGAGATACACCAGGCATGAGGCCAACAGAGATAGAGAGACAGCAGGGTAGTGGAAAGAGGATGGAGACATTTACACTGTTGTTGAAAAGTCAAAGTCACCATGGCTGAATCTATCAGGTATCAAATTATGTCTAAGAGGCATAAAGATGTAGATGGAGCCTTCTGGCCTCACATGACCCACTAATTCCCCTGCCAAAGAAGTTCACTTACAATCCTCTCCAGCTTAATATTATATAGTGATTTGGAAAATTCTAAATGAAAGCCCCATTTAAAATGCATAGTACTTAAGACAGTCCTTTCGTAGTCCAACCACTCTTAGACGTTATTGTTTATAATACAGCAGCAACAGTTAGAAAACCGCAAGTCAACGACAGTGAAAGAACACATCTGCAGTTCTCGTGGATTGACACAGATTCATTTTGATGACTACCCCTTGGCCTAACAGATGCCTCTCCAGCTTCTGCAGATGGTCTCATCAGATCAACATGTTTTTGACATCACTCTTTGCTGTTATGAGATCCATTAGTCAGTGAGGCGGAAAGATTCATACCTCCAAACTGTGCCCCACCCAGGGCACGCTGAACTGTCCTGCTGTATTAGAAGAGCGTTCACAGCGCACAAAGGCCGTTAAAGTGATGTAACACTATCACAGGCCCACGAGAGTGTGGCTAACATGACAACTACAAAGCAAAGCGGGGAGGGGTTTCAAAGGCAATGTATTATCACATACAATTCTTTAAATTGCTTTAAATTAAAAACTACTGAGCACTTTGTGTTGTGCATAGTATAGCGATGGCAAGATTCACCAATTTGCATCGGTGCACAGATATAAAAGTGCCCGATGCGAGTGCACCGATTAAAAAAGTGAAAAAATCGGATAATCTCCGCTGCTGTTGTGCTATGCAGAGGCCGATGTGTGTCCAGCCTTGTCACATTACAGATTAACATGGAGGAAGAGCTACACATCCTCAAATCATCAACACCTTCCCTTTACCTGTCCGCTCTGCCATTTCTCCTTTTCTAAAGGTTCCTAAAGGTTACAAAAGAAACCATTTTAAGTGAGATTATTTCCCTTCTTCTAATTATATTGTTGTCTGTGTATTTAACATGTTTTTTCTTGTCCATTGCACATTATTTGCACACAATGGCCATTTCATTTGCTACATTGCTTTGATGATTATGAGATGCTGGACTGAGAAACAAGACAAAAACTAGAGAAGAGTGAAAAAGCTCCACTTCTCGTCCCCTCTCATCCACTGTAATCACTCTTGGGTGAGACTGCTAACAGCGGTACTGATTGCAGTGTCACTCTCCAATGACAGGAAGGACGATGACATTGATTGAGGGGGGTGTTACAGTGTAAACGTATATCACATTACCCATCTTACACATCAATCCACTACTGGCAAAAACATGATATGATAAGCCATCCAAGTCCCTGTTGGTGTGGCGCAGAGCAAGGAGTGATCAGCACATGCTTCTCCACACTTGGGGAGCAACCTGGATGCTCTATTCCTGGCAGTGAGGGTAGTTTATCCAGTTCCTACGCTATTTGATTTGTGATAATTCATGCATTGGAACAGATTACAGTGCACCTGCAAAGTCATCATAAAAGCCATGCACCACAAAGTGGGACAGACGGAAGGATGTAGATGACAGAGGGAGGGCATGAGCAAGCCAAAGAGAGGCTGGGAATATAAAGGGATGGATGGAAAAATAAAAATAATATAAAATTACATATAACACAGATTATAGCAGCTGGCGTGGCAGGCACTGCGCTGTTAATATTTATATCTGAGGCGCGAGCCCACTGGTATAATGGCATTTAGAGACCTCTCCAGGAAGTGGAATGAATGTGCACTGAGGGTGGGGACAATCTATCAATTTATTTTGTTCATTTGCACAACAGATTCAATTCTATACATCTGTAAATCACCAAAACAAAAGGATAGGGCCAGTTACCATGATGTCAAGTGACAAAATGAGAAAAAAAGATACTGCATGGGTGGGGACACTTCTGGTAAATGTAGAGTATAGTCAGTATAGATTGGGTAATGACAGTGTCCGCCATATTAGTAGCTTTGTCTTGGTTGTGTGCTTACAATCTGGAACCTGGTCACTAACTTTACATAGAGACTGATGCCCAGAAACATCCCAAACACAGCAAAACAAAATGTCTCTGCAGATACAGACACTGGCACACACTTCTAGTGACTGAGAGGGAATATATATTTTTGTACATGTCTATACATTTAATACAAACTTATTCATTGTGTCTTTAAGTATGGCTGTCTGAGTGAAATCAAGAAAAAATAAATGTATGTAAACCTAGGAATAGAAAACCAATTCCAGGTTGTTTGTTTGTATGTTTGTTGATAAAGAAATTGCAGATGCTGATTCAATTAAATCACTAAAGTACACTGACCCACCTTAGACAATTTGTAAAGTAAGTAAACACAAGCCAGAGCCTCTGCGTGAAGGCCATACAGTAGATTTTTTTGCAAGGCAGGGTGGGATATTTGAGGTGCTGAGAGAGCCTGTGCATACCAGAGGAACCTACATTGATTGGTTTGATTTTTTTTTTTTTCGTTAATGTGTTGCTGGCTTTAATTGAGTGTACCTGCGCTGTGAATCCTGTGTTGTTGAGACACAGGCGAATTTATTTTGAGATATTGTGCTGTTGGCATCCAGGTGGATTATGTCTTAGTTACGTAAAGACATACATTCTGGATTCAGGTGACAGCAGGAGACCTCCGGCACACTCTTACAACCACAACCAACCAAGGCTGGGGAGCTTTTACGCATCCGTGCCCAGGGGCCCATTGTCTCATAATACGCAGATCAGTAAACATTTTACCATAACAATGCTGAAACAAAAAGTGTTGCTGAGACAAGAAAATGTACTTTGATATGTACAACGTTGCTGCTAGCAATTCTTTCTTCTCTCCATGACTTCATGAAAAGATAAAACAAGTCCAACCCTCGCCCTCTATCCCCGGAAAACCTTTGCTGTCTAATCAGGATTAATTGGCCCACCATTGCCTCATAACACCGGTGAACTGTGCTTCTGACATTTCTGTGGAGTGACAGCTTTACTCGTTCCTCTCCCTGACCTTTCCCCATTTGTTACTTGAGCCTCAGCATAGGTCCATCTTTCTTTCTCATCACCATTTCTCCAGGTTCATTATCATGTGTGGGCGATGAGTGCCAAGGAAAAAACTGCAGACGATGAGAAGCAAGTACAAGAAGGTTTTTAGAGCAGATGAATATCAGGGCTTTCATTCTCTAAACTAGCTCTGTGTCTGCAAACTAAAATTACTCTCTGATTATGTCAGGATGCACACAATCCGGTAAACATTTATTCAATAAATAGATGGTGACATTACACCCTGAACCAATGTCTAAAACCTGCTGTCTAATAAAATCCAGTGTATTCATCCACCGCTAAATGTATCATAATGCACGGATGACATTTGTTTAATTTGTGCCTTTATAAGCTCTACTGGTACCCAAAGAACTAACACAGAGATCCACACAGAGATACTGTTTTCAGTATTTTGGAGCAATGAATTGTGTGAAACGAGTTTCAATAGGGTTTTAAATGTTTTAAATGATCTCAACAGGTCAGTCTTGAAGAGACGAGCCAGAGGAGAGAGAGGCATGCATCGACAGTAAAAAGCCTTCCAGCGGTTAAGGGGAAAAAATCAATTCTCTGACCAAAACACCCTTTTGGTTGTATAAATTGAGTGCATGATATTGAATAACAGTTGTACTGTTAATCACCATAATCACTATTTGAAAATACCACAGTCAGATGAAATTAGACTACAGACGTGAAGCAAGGAGGAACCAGTGAAGGGCTTTTACTGTGAAGTAGTAAAAACAGGTAGTTCTAAGTTTGGGGTACAATAAGGAGTTTGCATACTTTGCATAGACTATTGTAGTGCAGATAAAGCAGGTAGGAATAACAATGAGTTTATATTTTTAGTTGAAAATTAGAGCTACGGTGCATTTACATTTTGACTCATCCCTATCTGTATCTTTTTATAACCCATTTTATAATGGTCTTTTGTATCTATATCTGCATTGCTGCTTCTTTTAACCTGTGCTACTGTAACACTAGTCTCACAATGCCAGACCTTCCTCCAGAGCGCTGCGGAGGGTCTGGCTAGTCCACACAGCATTCTGGGATGGGAGAGAACCGTGCTCTGGTTTATTCGCAATTCTTTGAAGGTCCCATGGCACGAAAATGTCACTTTATGAGTTTTTTTTAACAGTAGTATGAGTCCCCCCAGCCTGCCTATAGTCCCCAAATTGGCTAGAAATGGTGATAGGTGTAAACCGAGCCCTGGGTATCTGCTCTGCCTTTGAGAAAATGAAAGTTCAGATGAGCCGTTCTGGAATCTTGCTCCTTATGAGGTCATAACACCCCCACCCTCCACCTTGCCCCCCACCCTCTCCTCCTCAATAGCTACAGACACAGAAATGGCACGTTCTGAGGAAAGCTCATTGTAGGACTGGCTCTAGTGGCTGGAATTCTGCACCAAGGCTGAATTTCGGGAAAGAGACTTCAGATACAGTATTAGGGGACCACTAAGGTCTATATAAAAGAGACTTCAGATACAGTATTAGGGGACCACTAAGGTCTATATAAAAGAGACTTCAGATACAGTATTAGGGGACCACTGAGGTCTATATAAAAGAGACTTCAGATACAGTATTAGGGGACCACTAAGGTCTATATAAAAGAGACTTCAGATACAGTATTAGGGGACCACTAAGGTCTATATAAAAGAGACTTCAGATACAGTATTAGGGGACCACTAAGGCCTATATAAAAGAGACTTCAGATACAGTATTAGGGGACCACTAAGGCCTATATAAAAGAGACTTCAGATACAGTATTAGGGGACCACTAAGGTCTATATAAAAGAGACTTCAGATACAGTATTAGGGGACCACTAAGGTCTATATAAAAGAGACTTCAGATACAGTATTAGGGGACCACTAAGGTCTATATAAAAGAGACTTCAGATACAGTATTAGGGGACCACTAAGGTCTATATAAAAGAGACTTCAGATACAGTATTAGGGGACCACTAAGGCCTATATAAAAGAGACTTCAGATACAGTATTAGGGGACCACTAAGGTCTATATAAAAGAGACTTCAGATACAGTATTAGGGGACCACTAAGGTCTATATAAAAGAGACTTCAGATACAGTATTAGGAGACCACTGAGGTCTATATAAAAGAGACTTCAGATACAGTATTAGGGGACCACTAAGGTCTATATAAAAGAGACTTCAGATACAGTATTAGGAGACCACTGAGGTCTATATAAAAGAGACTTCAGATACAGTATTAGGGGACCACTAAGGTCTATATAAAAGAGACTTCAGATACAGTATTAGGGGACCACTAAGGTCTATATAAAAGAGACTTCAGATACAGTATTAGGGGACCACTAAGGCCTATATAAAAGAGACTTCAGATACAGTATTAGGGGACCACTAAGGTCTATATAAAAGAGACTTCACAACTTTAAAAGTTGTGCAACAGAAAACTCAGATTGGACAGATAGTCTAGCTAGCTGTCTGGATTTACCCTGCAGAGATCTGAGGAGCAGTTAACCAGAGTCCTCAGAAATTCTCCAGAGTTTAGAATTACTACACAAAGAAAGAGGAAGGTAAATGACTTCTGGCCAAAAAGAGTGACATACAGCGGAATCCTGGAAGTGGAATGTCGTGGATATAAACTACTGTAACAATGAGAGTCCATTTCAGGAAATAACTAAGTCTAGATACAGTATGTTACCGTAGTTACGTGTGTTTCCATGTCTTCTGTGACTCACTGCTTCAGACATATTCAGCAGATCGGTCAGTGAAACACACTTCAGGAAGCCCTCATTGGCAACTGAGCCAGTATGTCCATTTCAAAAGTTGATCGTGTGATTGAACAGGGAATAGGCTGCTATTTTCCACCATGAAAAGACAGGTATCTACTAGTATGAGTCATGGTTGCTGTAATATACCATTTTGTACTTCACCTGTACTGCCTTGAAGGGATGAACCACAGCTAAATAAAAAGGCCTTACAGCTTGCTGGTGCTTTATTTCAAGTCTTGTTTACAGACAGAAAGAGCTGTAGTGCCAAAACTCGGAACCAAACAAAATACTGATGACTTCTGCAGCCAGGTCTTATCTCTCATTAAGTCAAATGCAATGCGAGTTCTTATCACATGAATCATAAAAAAGAGCATAAATAAGTATTAAAAACATAATTTAGTAATTTAACGGCAACAATAAATGTTTTCCCTTAAGTCATGCAGCTAGACGTATGAATTGAGTTGTTTTTTTCTTTTTCTCAGAGGAAAAGCCTCTCGGACAACAAAGAATACAACAAATAAATTCAAATAACTTCAGTGGCTTCTTTAAATCGGTCATAACGGCACAGTAAATGCTGCTTTTATTTCATGTTGTAAAACAACAACACATCAGCTCGAATTGCCAATACTGACCAATTAAGTAATTTGAAAGGCTTTAGAAATACATAAAGTTAATCACCCCAGTCTTGGAAGGAGCTTACTCTGCTCTCATGGTTATCTGTGTACAAAAACAGGGTGATGCGGTGTATACTACACCGCATCACCCTGTGTTTCTTTATTCAGGCTAGTCTTGCATGCGCCTTTTGAATACAAAGAATACCAAATTACTGATAGATAGATAGATAGATAGATAGATAGATAGATAGATAGATAGAGATTGTTATTGATTATTTGCAGCAGCAAAATATCAGACACACAGCACACATACAGAATGTACATTAAATAATAGGATACAATATACATGAAATAATAATAGAATAGACTACAAGAACAAATATTTAAAATATATAATAATGTTACTGTGTCTGAGACTGGCAAAGTCTCTGTTTAAGTTTGCCTCTGGACCTCTAACACAGACCCTCTGACTGTGGAGACGGTCTGCTGTTTTACTGGAGATGACAGCTCTTTTTGGGGAGAGGGGTAGCTAATATACATATCATTGCTGTAGGGACACCGTTAAAAAATGAATGCTCAATATTTTCTGGTTTTTTTTTTTTCTGGTTTGGTGATTTTGATGAATTTGGTTATGTTGCCACATCCAGTGAGCATTCACAACACATGTTAAGAGTTTCACTGGGAAATGATATGTCTTGTGTGTAAGGAAATCCAGCCCAGATAGGAATTTGGTTCATACTGGACATCATTTGTATTGAGGAGTATTGTATTGATAGTGGGACTTGCAACCTGTCTCAGCCTATGACAGTTAACCACTATGACAACATATACGTAGGTAAAATTACTAAACAAATACTAGCATTGAGTGTTGCCCTTAAGAGTTTAAGATCTATTAAATAATGAATTGTTTTTAGGTGAGTGGGCTATTTATATCATCAATCAGAACAGCTACCAGTGAGTGCCTTTTAAACAGATACCAGTAAACAGATATTTAAGAAAAAAAGCTCAACATTTATGGTAATGTGGGGATGTCACTTGTTTTCTTTAGATTTTACTATAGAATACGAACTCTTCAGTAGATGACATTCAGCACAGGAAATTGTGTGCACATGTTGGACCAAACCACTAAAAATCAAATAAATGTCAGTATAGCTGAAAGCATATAGCATATTTTTCTATGAAAAATGTGAGAATATGCTATGCTAAAACTCTCAAACTGTTCAAGTTATGTTAGACTCTAACTCTACAGTCATGGAACTATACAAGGTTTTGGGGACCTAGCATAATAAGATATAATATTAACATTTAACTTTGATTTGTGGCACATATATATATCACGACATCAATAACCTAAGCAATGACCCTGACAAATATTGTAAGGTACAACAATCATGCCATGACAGCCTGCATAATGAAAATGATTCCACATAATGGCTTTACAATTATCTCCAAGGGTCACGTATTGCTGATTAAAGTGAACCACATCATGATGGTTGAAGCTTGCGATTCGCCAGGGGTGACTAACACTAGCTGCAAACAAATTCATTATGTACTTGAGAATGACTACGAAAGGATGGGGGGGGGGGGGGGGGGTGTTCACAGTACGGGATAGGAATCACTAGAAAGCAAACAGTGCTGGAAGGGTATTAGAAGGAAGAAATGCAGAGTAGTTAGATGATGCTAAGAATACAGAGCTTACAGCTTGCACCAATAACACGGTTGATGGGTGTTCATTACCATGTGTGTATGTTTGCACAAATAAAGGAGGCAAACAAATAAGATACCGACTTTTACAACATGTACATGTTCCAATGACATACCTTATTAGAGCGAATCACAACTTCATCACCCCCTATAAACTTTACTCCAAAGGAGTATGGTTGTTGGCTGTGATAACTCTTGAGAAACCCAAACCACCCCTGCAGCCATCACTGCCACGAGGTGTGACAACTTAGGACGCAGCCCTGACAGACACACTTTCCAATGTACTGCTCTGAATTATTTAGACTTCTATGAGATTGAGGCAAGGACCGAAGAGAGCCATGAATCTCAAGGTGACAAAATGTGTTGCAGCATACACAGGGACCTAAAAATGACATGAGATGGAAAAAAAAATGCGGCAGGAGGCTTGTGAGAAGCACGCCTAAAGCTCAAACAGATTACCACTCATTCAGCGTTTTACTTTAGTGCCATCAGTGTAAACTATTGTGCACCAGGTGAAAAGCTGCAGCTTTTAAAGGCTGCAAATGGCCATCAACCAATGCCCTACTGCCATCGGAGACTCGGTTGGCTCTACTGGGCTTACATCAGAGATTTATGGTGTTGAGAAGCTGTCACAAAGAAAACAGTAGACTCTCCTAGTTTGAGTCTGTGCAGAGGTAGTGCAGTACAGTTAGGGGATTTAACTCTTAACTCTCAATAACCATTTTGGAAATCATCCCCTTCTATTCTATACCCACAAATACTTCACAGAGATCATCCAAGGCTGTAGTGCCAAACATGGTCATTGAATATACTATTAGATCGGGAATTTGTAGTAGCAACACATACACACATCATACATCAATAGAGTGAGCTAGGAGTGACGAAAACTGTTGCATATGGGGAAAGTAGTCCCATTAAAACAAGACTAGGTGGAAACCTAGTATATGGCTGGACCGTGTATGGTCAAGTACTAAATTGTGATTTTAAATTTCAACGAGATGTTCAATCTTTACTGCACATTGTATCCTGCAAAAAAACAGTTTCAGAATTAAAGAAAAGAAAATATAACCTTTGGGTATTGTATTACTGGGAATTGAAAATGGGGTCAGACCAAAAGAAGAGAGGCAGAAACCAACTGACCTCATGTGTCTGCACCACCACATACCAAGTCTTGCCAGTAAGCCAGCTTGAATAAAGAAGGGTTAGCAGCCCTGGAGCTTAGGGTCCCATTTGTAGAGCCACTGATCTGGGCTTTTAGTCCAGCCAGCTCTGCCTACAGCCAGCCTGAGTGAAAGGGATAATCATGGAGCTTTGGATCTCCAGTACTCCCAAAACCCTTTGCATGATTCACCGTCTGCCTAGGCAAGTCAAACCAATACCAGGCATGTCGGCCGCCAGAGCCATCCTAATGATTGAAAAAGAATCTTGCCGATGACTGATGAAGTCATTAAATGAAGCCGTGGGAACGGAGGAGATTGAGGTGGGCCCCTGTGAGTGCAGCACAGGCCTTGTAATTTGTATGTGTGCATTTCAGTGACAAGGGAACAAGGGTAAGGTTGAAACCCATAAGCCTGTTCTGCTATGACAGGCCACTGAATGCTTAATGGAGTTCCCAGGCAGTGCTTTACTACGGCTACCTGAAAGTGCTTTATCGTAAGCAAAATGGAAATATGTGTATAATTTGCTAGAGCATATTATTCAATGTACAGCGCTGAGTTTTTCCCTGGTAACACAAAGAATTTTCCCTCCTACCTTGACAGGATGAAATACTGCTTTACCACCACTTGTGAAACTACCGAAAACGGACTATGATTAATCTTCAATAGCATACTGAAGTAATATAGCCAGATATTGAGCAAACTGATCCCTGCGAACTTTGTGATGATGTAGTTATTACTGTCACAAAATTAAAAGTAAAGACAACTACTTCACTGTCTTCCCGCCTGCTGTTAAAAAACATAGAAATGACTAATTACAGACACAGAAGATTTACTGAAGGATAACTCAAGAAGTGTGACTTATGGTCTGTGTCCTATTTTACAGGGCCTTTCAAAAGGTAACTGGCCATTTGGAAACTTGGCCTAACCAATCGTATTTTGGCAGGCTGCGGTTCTTTCACCATCCAAAATAAACGGCCTCTGCTCACCACCGGAAGGCGTAATCGCTGAGGCGGAGAGTGCATCAAAGCAAGCAGGGAGGGACAAAGAGCCAAATCAATTGGGAACCATTTCTGTGCTCTAAAATGAGCACTTGACGAATGGGACTGTGAAAGGAAAACTAAGATAAGTAAAAAAAACAAAAAAAAATTGGGAAGAGAGAGAGGGAGTGTGTCTCTTTTTAGCTGTTTGCTACAAAATTGACACCCTGGATTTCTGAAGCTCAAGATGACATTACTTAATTTCTTGAACCCAGTATTCGAAACACTGAAATGGTGGCTCTCTATCAACATAAATAAGCTTTGATGGTGAGATGATGATAATTTGTTCTTTTGACAATGAACAAAACCAACTAAATTACAGATTTTGCATAACACTTTGATAACACTTCTCTCAACTTTACCAATGTTCAACTACTAAAGACCACTGGTGGAAGAAGGATTCAGATCTTTTATGTAGAAGTTGCAATACTACAGTCTAAGAATGCTCTATTACAAGAAAAAGCCCTGCAATCACAATCATAATAAACAAAAGGACAACTATAAGCATATTAGCATCACAGTTTACTTAAAGGTGCGGTGGGTAGAATGCAAAAAAAACCGGCAGAATTTAAAGTAGAGTGAGACTTATTCCTGCAGGTCTCCCCTCTCTATCGCACGGACAATGCATGTACTGTACAGAACAGCCAATAGGAATGCTCTCTCTCTGAAATGACTGTGACTGACCAAAGTCTCCCATCACGGCTATATTTTTTTTAAAGCCTGAAAACAGAGCCATTGAATTACTCCACTACTAAAAGCATACATTATTCTACTTCTATTTACAACAAAAGACCAAATCACAGTGACATCATACTAACACAAAAATCACTTCCAGGTAGACACACAAGTTAATTTGAATTGCGGAGATTGGTCAAATCGACAAACTGGATGGTGTCATTTTCTTTAGTCTGTGGCCCAACAAGTAAATAAGGTCTCAAACCTAACGTTACATTAGAAGGTAAGAAAGCATCCAACATGCATTCTAGGTGAAGGAGATGGTGTATCCAGTTGTTCCTTGTCCCCATTTGCTCAGCGCCGTTAAACCGTATCGCTGGATTCAGTTTCGGAAGTTATTGTAAACCAACATTGTGGTTAGGACCATATCAATGCAAATACATGTAACAAAGGTTAACAAAAGCAATATCCCTACAAGGCCATTGAGCTGGAGTGAGTTTGCAGTAAATCTCACCTCCTCTCCTCCATTTCTGAGTTTTCCTCAGTGTGTCACCGTTCTCGGTCTTATGTGTGTGGTTGACAGTCACGATGTCAATGTCACCTCGCCCTGTGTGTTTACTGACACTTTCCCACACTTTACCTGTCACTTTTCCCTACCTGCATTCCCAACGTTACAGGCTCCAATATCTGATAAAAAGCCATAATGGACTGCACCTTTACGTCTGTTTGTCTGTCCATGTGTGTGCATGCACAAGAAAAAGATGGGGGATTGAGTGACAGACCCAAATGTATTTGTGCCGACCTGCTTTGAGAAGGACCTCATTACAACAGTGCCAAAAGAAAAAGATATATAAAGGAAAGACAAAAAACAGAGGTCATCCTGTCAGTGGAGAGGTTTTTAGTTTTAAAAGTCCCCAAGACTATCGGACCTCCCTCATTGTCATTACCATAAAGGGCTGACGCGGCAACATGTAAACGCACTGGAATGAACAGAAAAATATCAACACGCTCAATATCCATTAGTCCAAATAGCCCTGGAGAAGTGAAAAAGTGCTTATCTTTAAATAAGCTGGAAGAACTCAAGTAACTGTGACAGGCAATTTGCTGATCATATTAATGCAAGTGTGAAACACGACACTGTAAGTGTAATAGCTATGTGAAGTCTCAAACTGACAACTCTATTCATATCGCAGGCTCGAGTTCGACTATTTTCTGACCAGTGTTCTGTTACTCTGAGCGCAGACACATGTCAATACGATGGGTTTGGCTGCTGGAAGCATTGATCCAAAGCAGAGGGGTGGAAACAAGAGAAAGACACAGAAACAGAGAGGGGGAAAGACAGATATAGAGACAGACAAAACTGGTGAACACCAGCCAAAAAAGCAAGAGATAGGGACTGTCTAAGGTAGAAATTAGTAACACTCTCCCCCTCTGGTTCAGAATTTGCGCGATTTATGGCATGCTGCATTGTTAAATGTTGTCAATTGTTACAAATATACATTTTAATGACAATAAGGTGATGTTGATGATAAAGTACAGTGAAGGGATCCTTGAATGGGGCTTGGAAATGAAACCAATATCACAACATTAATGTGATGATCTCAAAGATGGTGATAATAATATAATAAGTATTAAACAGAGAAAAGCACACAACCCTCACCTTTACGAAGCTTGCTTTATAAATTATTTAAATTACTTTAAATTAAAATGTTCTGTGAACTAACAGATTATTCCACTAATTGTTTCAGCAGCAAGTTGGACAACAGAAATGTGTAAAACAATAAGCTAAAGTTGCTAAAAGTTGGGTGAACATTCCCATGGAAGCCCAGTATTGATGTTAAATGATGTTTTGACCTGTAATGAGGCCCTACAGTTGGCATCAGGCATTGCCCTCATACATCTACTGATCCCTCTGACAGGAGACACCATTCTCTGGCACTGACTGTACCTTAAAGCACCTTTAAATCCTATTCTCACTCAAGCAAAGAGCAGATCCTTGGTGGATTGACCCAGTCTTATATCTACATTGTGTCTGCGTGGGCGTAACCTAGTGTACATTGTCTGGCCCCACTGGCTCAATTGGGCAGTGTCATTGTAATGCCATGGCCCACTCTGGAGTCCAGCAGCCAAATGTCTGGCTAAGGAATCTATGTGCATGTGTTTCACTAACCAATTCAACCAATTGTTCTCCCAACATAAACAAAAGCCAGACAATTATCAAACACACACACACACACACACACACACACACACACACACACACACACACACACACACACACACACACACACACACACACACACACACACACACACACACACACAATATGAACAAAGCAAGAGAGGCATACACGGCACACTTTCTCCTTTCAATTTGCTGCAAAAGTATTTTAGTTCAGGTTGAAGCAGGATGAGCTTGGTGGTGCATTTGTGTTTTTTGCACAGTGAGTGATCATCAGTCCTGTTGTGACTCAGCATTTCTTCGGGGCTCGGCTGCTACCCATTTATACAATCCTTAAACTGCCATCACCATCCTCCCTCTAAGTAACATGACTAAATGTGTAGTGCTGCCTTACTCCATGTGTGATTAATATAACTTAACCTAGCTGCCCCTAAACTTACTGACTCACCCTCTAATTAATGTAGGTGAGGTGGCAACCGTGAATCATAGCAGGAGCAAAATGCTGTGCTTCAGGACCTGTTAAAAATAAATCAATGAATAAAACAGATCTTTTAACTTTTAAAAACATATCTGCCATCCCACTTTTGGACTAACATAATGCTCGCGATTCAAGGTGGGAAATTAATGTATTTGAAATATAAACTAGAATACTGAAACAAAACAGTTTGCGCATTCTTCCCACGTGTGCTTAGTTGAGTTTGTAAAGTACAGAGACCTGTCTATTTCCTATTACCTCTTTTTAACAGGGCATTGTGCTCCACGTGTGAAGATGATTGTGATAAAGCCAAGAAAACTGAAAACATTGTAACACATGCTGCAACAACACAGAGGCAACGGTAGGGAAAAACTGCCAATCCCAGTTTTTACTTTACTTAAGTAAAATTACTAATACTACACTGTCACAAATACTGTTACAATTAAAGTCCTACATTGAAAATGTTACTTAAGTAAAAGTATGTAAGTACCATCAGGAAAATGTACTAAAAGGTGTTAAAAGTAAAAGTACTCAATGCAGAAAAATCCTCACATTTTAGAAACTGGAAACGAACAGTTCTGTGTTAATCGTCTAATCATTTCAGCTGGACTTGTAGGCCATTATGTTGTTGGGTAGTTTAATTTATAATAAAACATTGTATTTTATAAACTGCATGCGTTTTCTGTGCAAAAATCTTAATTTGTAAAGTAACTAGTAACTAAAGCTTTCAGATGAATGTAGTGGAGTAACAAGTACAATATTTCTCTGAAATGTAGTCGAGTAGTGACATGAAAAGAAAAGACTCAAGTAAAGTACAAGTATCTCAAATTTGTATTTAAGTACAGTACTTGAGTAAATGTACTTAGTTACATTCCACCACTGAAAGAAGGAGACAATATGTGAGACCCAAGGAGGTGACCACATGTGGAAATTTAAGCATGCATTGTCACAGTGTGAAAGTTTGATGCTCAACACCTACTACATTACAATATGAAGGAAAAGAATTACTTTAACAATCCCCTTGGGGCGAAAAAACTTTGTGTCACTGCATTGTTATTTGACACGCACACGCACGCACACACAAATGCTCAAAATACACACATGCACTATAAGAGGCATCACTGATTACAGTCTTGGTGTAATGAACCGTGATGGGATCGCATATTGATGTACTGAAGCTATTTCTTATTTAAAAACGTGAACATATGAATCTTTAAACATAAAACAATTCAAAACAGCTAACCCATTTTTTTCCTAACCCTAATTAGAGCATTAGTTCCCTGCCTGAACCCAATTGGGCCTGACCCGAACGGGTTCGAAACGGGCTTTCATTTCTCAAAATTACCCCGGGCCTGAATCAGGGGTTCGCACAAATTTCCCGGTGTTTTTATTTGTGCATATAATGCAGACCTTATAGTCTGTGTAATATCATGATTACTGTATTGGTGTGACCGCCATCTTCTTGGATATCTTGGCCTGACATTTCGTGCCAAGTTATGGTTCTACTCTACATGGAAGATCTTTCACAGATGCACACAAACATCACCACATTTAGCCTGAAACCTATCCCAGTTTCCTTCATAACAGTTTTACAGTTCCCAATGGCATACTTTAGAATAACACATGGAAAACTACATTCACATTGCTTCTACAGCCTGGTTTAGAACTACAATAAAAACCTTTTCCATGAGTGCAAACATGAATGCAGCTGATGGCAAAGACAGTTTTGTGAGGTTTTGTAACATAAGAGCATGTTTTCGTGCCTCCAAACAAAAGAAACAGGTTGTTTGAAAGACTAGGGCCCCACAGACAATACACCAGATCAAGATATTCAGACAATAATGCCTTTATGTGTTGCCCCTGCTGTGAAGAGCTGTTTTTAAAGTTTTTTTTGTCATGTATGAAGAGCTGCTCTCTACTGTGCCTTTTTGTTGCTGATTACCCTGAAGGCATGGCAATGCTACCTCACCTGCCAGTACAAATGTACCATTGTTTTGATGTGAAACTGTGATTTTTTTTTTTTTTACTGTTGAACAATAAAAAACTAAAAACTACTGTAGCCCAGTGATTACAGTGCCTGCACAAAACAGCAAGACACTCAAATGATATGCCTCGAGGCAAATGTTTAACCAGAGAATACACACAGGGAATACACACAGATCCCAAAGATACAACATACAAACTCACACTAAGATCCCAGCACAGCCTAAGGCACACTGAACCTCACAGGTACCTCTGACCTGCTGAGGTGGGCAAGAGATCCTCTGGATATTGAACCAAGGAGCCTCTCTTTATGCCTATAAAATGCTACAGCAGTTTGGTCAACACAGCCAGTAGTGCGTGAAGTAAAGACATGTTCATCAAGTTATTTACTGCTAATATGACATCTAGATATGAGTCAGAAAAGTGTGATTGGCATAGCTTTTGCTCCAAAACAATATCTCGTTGGAATGATTTTCTGACGTGGGTGAAGTACACTTAAGTATTTATTTATTTATATGAGTGAGTTCAAAATGCAGAGCTATGGCTGCAAAGTCTGACAAAAATAGAAACAATGCATGAATAAAGCATTTCATGACAGCTCTGTTTGTGTTCAAATCTGTCAAGTTTTCTGCCAACACAGCCAGTACGGCTGGCTGCATGATTAACCTGGGTACATGGCAGAGCCAACCTATTCATGGTCCCAAGATGGATTAGTGCTTCAGTATGAAAGCTAAAACATCAATAGAATGACATGCCGTCTGACATGTCTTGCTTTTAGAGCTGCAATATTGAGCCAGGCACTGTGGTTAGCAGGTCATGCAAATGAGTCTGAACTCTAAATGGACAGGACTCAACTTTGCTCATTTTGCAAGTGAGTGCAGGCACACTTCCCTCGGCTGTGCTCAGGCGCTTTCCTTGGTGGATTTATAATAATGCACTCCAATTTCTGCCATGTAGTTTCTTTTCCAGTAGCTCCCCTGCTCTGAGTTGTGTGCCTCTGTCATCCCATTACAGCTCTAAGATCCTAGCATTTTGAGGTATCAGTGTTGCAAAGGAACTGGATATACAGGGTTCAGGAATAAGGGATGCCCGATGGCCTGGGGCAACTAAAACGCCACGTCCGGCTTGTTATATTTATATAGATTATAAATAACTTTTTCCCGATCATCCTCTCATAAATAACGTTAGTGTTTTCTTCCCCACCCCTTCCCCAGAAGGGAATGCTTGCTGAATGATCTGACTTGAATGTGTCGTTGGCCAATCAATAATTGAGTTGGCGCTAGGGAAACATGACTGGCTGCTGTCGTGTTAGAAGAAGATGATGCTGGTTGCATACGAGCTCAAGTGAAACTGTGTTTCAAGCGTCCTGGAAGATAGAGTTTTCTTGGGTGGCAGTAGAGCAGCTCTGGGACCCCTAGGGGGTTCTCAGAGTTACTGCATTATTATTGTCATCTTTTAAAAGTTTTCTTTGAAAAACAAAAATTTCTTACCATGAATCCAACATATTAGCAAATATAAATTGGAAAAAAACACAGTGATGATAGGCTTACTGGCCTATAGGTAAGGTAGTCAATAAGGCCATCCACAGATACAGTTAATCCTAAGCATTCACTGTGCCACATGTGAACAATAAAACATGATTTATAAAATCATGCCAACAATTATTATTTTAATAGTTTAGTATTCCATGCACTAGAAAGGTATGTATAAAGGAGTAGGAATAGATAGGCCACCCTACACGTTATTGTATTGTAGGTTTAATTTGCAACTTAATTTGACAATATACTGTATGTAGTAGGGGGTCCGTGATCCGTCTCTCTTAGCTAAGGGGTCCGTGGCTTGAAAAACATTGAAGACCCCTGCAGCAGAGGATGTCGATGAAACAACTACAATGTTTTGCGAAATATAAAGTATAGGGGCCATTAAAAAAAAAAAAAAAGCAAAGTGACTTTGGGCAAGTAGAATTTTCTAAGCAAGTGAAGAAAAAGCTTAATGCTGATCCCTAAACAATATTTTAAATCTTTACAAATATTGGCACGAATGTGATCCTGAAAAATACAGAGAGAAAAACATCTGTCTGACTGCTTCATCTTCCATCTATGCGTCCCTTTGATCTAGCGATCTATCCGGAGAGGGAGAGCAGCAAGGACATATGCAGTAAAGCTTCCTCTGCACCTCCCCACATGGTCTTCCTCATCCTCATTTTCCTAATGCTGACAAATGGACAGAGCATGCCAGTAGTGTACTAGAAAGGTGCTGAGACACCAGCTAGTCATCTATCTGCTCGATTCCCCCGGTACTGCCTTCACCGTGGCAGAGGTCACACACTCGCTGGCTCAACTCTTACTAGAAAACCACACTCTTCTGACACATGGACACTTCCTCTGTAGCTGCCTCACATGATCCCTCCCTCCCTCCACCTTCTTCATCTTTCTTTTTTTGTGTCAGTGCTGTTGCTGTCTGTCATTTTTCAAACAAATCTCCCACTAACTTCCTCTCTGAATTATGCAACATTGCCAGCCAACCCCCCGCCCCAACATTTTCTTCCAAATATCATCTTGACTTTAGTCTTTTTTTGAAACTTACAAGAGTCAGTAGGTTTGGAAGTGAATTCAGCACCAGGGAGAGCTCCATCAAACACTCTTCAGTTCCTTGCTTCACAACTGAAGGTAGAGTCAGCGTGTCTCACTTATAGCATAGGGGAGGTCAAAACAACAGAAACCACTTTCTTATATGATGCAATCCATAACAGCATACAACATACACACAGGTTTAACAATATGTTAAGAAAAAAAAAAAATCATAATACACACAAAAAAAGGTTGTTCTGACTTTCCGGTTAAAAATCTCCTCCTGGTATGTGTGCAGGTCCCTGAGTTAGTTCATAGCAGAGATTTCTAAATAAGATGTGTATAATTATATTTCATTATATTTCATCATATATTTCATTTAATTTCATTTGCAGTTAATTGTAAAAGGAAGTTCACAATGAATAGGTCTATAATTGTCTCTTCATTAGAAGTGGAAGGGATAGCCATGGTGTTAACCTGCACAACACTGTGGAGCAGTTAATTATATTCAGAGTACAATTTACATGTACAGTTGTGTTCACAATAATATCAGTGTTGAATAATGCTCAAAATCCTTAGAATAGCTTTTAATTCCATAATATCAATGCATTGGGAACACTGCACATTCAATTCCAAATCAAAACATGATCAAACTGATCAGGTTTGTGTTATACCTTTACAGAAAGTGAAGAAAAAGGAATATTAGGCTGTTTCTTTACAAACTCAAACATTTACTGTATCAACTGAGAAATGTCTCAAGGGTTTGCTTTACTTTGAATCACTGCACTAATATTTAGTTGCATAACCATTATTTCTGAGAACTGCTTGACATCTGTGTTGCATGGAGTCGACCAACTTCTGGCACCTGTGAACAGGTATTCCAGCCCAGGACGACTGAACTACATTTCACAATTCCTCTGCATTACTGGGTTTTGCCTCAGAAACAGCATTTTTGTTTGGGGATTGGGCTGGCCACTCCATAACATCAATCTTGTTCATCAGGAACTAAGACTGTGCTCGCTTACTGGTGTTTTTTGGGTCATTGTCTTGTTGAAAGACCCATTTCAAAGGCATTTCCTCTTCAGCATGATAGCTGATAGCTTTGCTTCACATAGCCTTCTTCTGATCGTAACAGTACTCACAGGTAAGTCTTCTTTAATTTTCCTGGAGCTGATCATTGCCATGTTGGCATTTTTGCTGAGTATTTCAGTGTGAAATGCACTATAACCAGCATGCACTAGATTTGCTTTCTTCCTTCCTTAAATATGAGCCATAATTGACACCTGTTTCTTCACAGAATCAATCACCTCACTAAGTGAACACAATACTGCTATTATTTTGAACATGCCCCTTTCAATTACAGATTAACTTACACAGAATGAGCAGCATGCATGTCATGACTGTTGAGTCTGTTGGTTTTCTATGACTCTACAACACTTACTAGTAAATTATTTGCCATGTAGAAATATCACTTCTACCAAAAAAATTGATTTATGAGGTTAGTGATGTTGGACTGCTATTATTTTGAACACAACTGTATCTACACAACACCATGTATCTACATCTATATCTACTTTTATACACCACGTCTTAACAGGCATTTCTTTGCCTTGATTTTGTTGCCTAAAAATCATTTATACAGCACTGATGTTTGTTAAAGGCCATACAAATATATTTCACTTTGCATTTTACATTCAGTTCAGTTTGCATGCGAGCCTGATACCTCGCTGCATGTATATATATATGCATGTAGTTGAGTAACCACAGAAAGAAAGAAAGAAAGAAAGAAAGAAACATATATACAGGGATGTTTGCAGCATTGTTGCTCTATGATTTGTCAACCTATTTGTATTTATCCCAACAAATTCTCTCTCTCTCTCTCTGTCTGTCTGTCTCTCATACACAAACACCCACACACACTGAACTCAATGAGCCAGCTGCTCCTGACCGACAGTATAATCAGTGATTAACCACTTCAGAGATGGCATTCACTGCAGAATAGATCGCAAAGCATGCTCCACACAAAACTGATCAAACTATAAGTTACAGACGTGTGTGTGTGTGTGTGTGTGTGAGTGGAAGTCAGTACAAGCAGAGCAGGCTGGGAACAACATGGGGTTCTGATTACATTTCAGTCGTTTTGCATTTCACATTAAAAATAAGATGAAATGAGAAGTATTTAGGTGATATTTTCATTCAGTGATAAGCCTGCATCATTAACAGGTGTTACCTTGTGTCTTAACATATTCCTGTTTCATTATTACCTCTCATCTGTGACAAGAAAAGAAATAAAGGTGTAAAGCTTTAAAGCTCTTTCTATGTTTAAGTAGACAAATGTGAAGATGCATCTATAAGAAAACCTTTTTTATTGCTTTACCAGATTAAGGTGAATGGTTGTAGTGACTTCTTCACCCTCAACAGATCATTGTTCTTATGAGCCCATGGCAGACAGAATGAGTAAAAAATGAGAAACCCTCTTCATGAGATGACAAATAACCTTGGCTTTAATGCCTCAAAAACAAAAAAAACTCTACTTGCAAGTCTCATCCTCAGTTCCTTCGGCTTTGCTGTGTGTGGTTGGGGATTTTTATTAATATTCAGGAGAGCTGGGATGGCTGTGGGATGCAAAATGGCTTCCTCTAACTAGTGCTCCCACAACCGTTATGTGGGGTTTGCTTCTGTGTGTCTCCCTCCTTCAGCCACTATCACAAACATACTTGCTGTGGACCTCTAAGTACTCTGACTGGGTAATAGGCATGCAATCGGTGGCTTACCCTAGCCTCCAACATGCAAATCCTAAAAACCCTTGTGGAAAGCATCACCTTCAGGCACCGAACACTGCTTTTGAGTCATCAGCCTGCATCAAATGACATGTTCCTATCAATTAGGGAAGTTGTTTCCATGTCCAGGGGCAAGGGTGGGAATCAGATGGGAAGCTCAGTGCACAGAGGGAACATGTTTTGAGTGTAGAGACTCACCGCACGCCAGCTTGCCTCTGTCACTAAGGCTGGGACATATTCTGCAGGGATCTTTGCTACCTCTGAGAGTCACTTTGTTATTTTTTACAACTAGCAAACAAGTTTTTCAGCATCTTGCAGCTGTATGAATCAAAGCAAAGTCACAGAGCAATAACTAACAGCTGTGCTTATGGGGAGCTACTAAATAACTTCTAGCCAAAACAAATGCTGGGGATGCAGTGGTGCCATCTTCAAGAAGTAAGCAAGCAAAGAAAATAAATCACTGGGTATTCATTATCTATGTTGTCATTGAGCAGAAGACACCCGACAGACACAAACACAATTTGAAAGGGTATTTATAAGCAGAGACGGTGTTTGATTTAAAGCCTGCCCAATTGATGGACACAATTCAAATATCTGTCTTATATCAAATATGTCAAACATCACATCTCACATTAATGATTTGGATAAAAGCTGTTTGTTTCCCTGAAGCTAGCATCTAGTTTGTTGTTGCCGCCCCCAATGCTATCCATCCATCTACACCGCAGGGCTGTTCTGTAAGAGCTTTGCTTGACATTATATGGTAATCCAGGTCTGAGGTAAGTGCGGTTACTTCGATACATTTTTGATACTCTTTCAATACCATGTTTGTAAAATGATATGATCTCCGTTAATTATACTTTCGATCTACAATCAGATTTTCAACCCAAGGCTGAACAGATGAAACAGGTTAAGAAAATCAACTGGTCCTGTGTTTACAAGTGAAGCAACATTAGAGATGAAAAAACTATTAAAGAACAGTAGTAATAATGATAATTACCATTATAGTTTTTCGGTACCAGCACTGTGTGAAAGTTGTTGATATATTTTTTTTCTTATTGCCGTGTGATCGAGTATTGTTTTTATATATTACAACCCCAAATCAGAAAAAGTTGGGACATTATGGAAAACACGAATAAAAAAAGAAAGTAGCGATTTCTAAATGTACTTTGACTTGTATTTCATTGCAGACAATAAAACAGCACATCATTTAATGTGTTCCTCATGATTTATTTATTTTTTTCAAAAAAACAAAATTCCTATGTTGGTTCTTGCAACACATTTCAAAAAAAAAAGTTGGAACAGTAAAGAATTTACCACTTTGTAATGTTGCCATTCCTTTTCACAACACTTAAAAGACGTTTAGGGACTGAAAACACCAAGTGATGAAGTGTTTCAGGGGCAATTTTGTCCCATTATTGCTGCAAACAAGTCTTAAGGTGGGCAACAGTACGGGGTCTTCGTTGTCGCATTTTGCGCTTCAAAATGTGCCACACATTCTCTATTGGAGACAGGTTGGGACTACAGGCAGGCCGGTCAAGTACCCGTATCCTCTTCCTCCGCAGCCAGGACTTTGTAATGTGTGCAGAATGTGGTTTTGCATTATCTTCTTGAAATATGCATGGACGTCCCTGGAAAAGATGTCTTCTTAAAGGCAGCATATTGTGCTCCAAAATCTCTATGTACTTTTCAGCATTAATGGTGCCATCACAGAAGTGCAAGTTACCTTTGCCAAGAGTACTGACCCAACCCCATACCATGACAGACCCTGGCTTTTGGACTTGTTGCTGGTAACAGTCTGGATGATCCTTTTCTTCTTTGGTCCGGAGCACACGGCGTCCATTTCTCCCAAAAAATACCTGAAATACTGATTCATCTGACCGCAGTACACGTTTCCACTGTGTGATGGTCCATCCCAGATGCCTCCGAGCCCAGAGAAGTCTTGACAAAGGTTTGCCAAAGTAGTCCTGAGCCCATGTGGTGATATCGCTTATAGATGAATGACAATTCTTGATGCAGTGCCGCCTGAGGGCTCGGAGATTACGGTTGTTCAGCTTAGGCTTGCGCCCTTGTCCTTTACGCACTGAAATTCCTCCTCATTCCTTGAATCTTTTAATTATGTTATGGACTGTTGAAGGTGAAATAAGCAAATGTCTTCCTATCTTTCTTTGAGGAACATTGTTTTTAAACATTTCCATAATTTTCTCACGTATTTGTTGGCAAACTGGCGATCCTCGGTCCATCTTTGCTCCTGAAGGACTAGACCTTTCTTGGATGCTGTTTTTGTACCAAATCATAATTACAATCACCTGTTGACATCACCTGTTTCAAATCACATCATTATTTAACCAATTTACCTGATTACTAGCCCTAAATTGCTCCTGTCCCAACCTTTTTTGGAATGTGTTGCAGGTCTGAATGACAGGAAAGGATGTATATTTACAAATGAAATTAAGTTGACCAGACAAAACATGAAATATTTTTTGTTCATTGTCTGCAATGAAATACAAGTCAAAGTACATTTAGAAATCACTACTTTCTTTTTTTACATGTGTTTTTCTGATTTGGGGTTGTAGTATTACATCAAAGTTGAAAATTCTGGTATTGTGACGATCTTGGTCTGAAGTCAATTGAGATCAGTTCAAATCATGCAGCTCTTGTGAAAGCAAGTAAGTCAAGTTTCTAGTCTTTGGAGGTAAATCCATGTCAGATCATAGTCTTCTTCAGCGCATTGCAGGTTCACAGCTCTACATTGTTGTATCGATACAGCAACAGGTCAGACATATGATTCGTCTATTTTTATCTTTAGGAGAAATGGCAATGATGGGAATAGAGAGAGACATAGGAAGGAGGTTGTGGAGCAGAGTGGTTTGGAATAACAGAGGAGCGCCTGATAGGACATTCTCCGAGTAAGTGTGTCTCCTCCGGGGACGTAAGCCAGAGCTGTGGACTTGAGACGTGGACTGGTGCCAGACCTAAGCCACAAAAATTAGCTTTAAGATTTAAATTGACTGCTGGGAGTCTTAAGACTTTTGTTGCGTAAGACTCAACTTGAGACCTGAAAGCAAAAACTGGGTCTCAGATAACCACACCTTGAACATTTAACTCACCCAAGCATTCAAAGTACCTTGTAAAACACACTGTACATATCTTTGCAAAAAAAGCTAGTCGTTTGATTATGAAGACTTGCGACCTGACTTGGACTTGTCTTGATTGACTTCACTATTGGTACATGCTTCAAATAAGAGCTATGCTGTAATGGCAGCAAATTCAAGTGAGGCGATCAACATCCTAACCAACAGGCTATTATTGTCACACAGGCTCTTATTACGTGTGATGTGTTTTACCCCGGGTCCTGGCTGTCTGTGAAGGTGATATTTGGGACATGTCACCAGTGTCGACAGGATCGTGTCCACGCTTGTAATTATAGGAAAAACAATCTCTATGGCTCAGAGAATTAGATTTCCATCACAAACACGCAGTACCTGATCTCTCGCGCACGCACGCACGCACGCACGCACGCACGCACACACACACACACACACACACACACACACACACACCCACCCACCCACCCACCCACCCACCCACCCACACCTCCATTTCATCTGTCACCCATCACCATGGCACACCTCAATCAGCATTGGATCAGATAAGTAATGGGTGATTAGCATTGCTTCCCCTGTTGGTGTGGTTGGCTGAGGTGGGAGGTGGGGAGTTGGGGAGTAGACGGGGTGAGAAGGGTGGTTGGGGGGTGGGAGGTGTCTTGTTAGGGGACAGGAAGCACAGGGAGCAGCGAGTGACATTCCAGGACATTACTTACACAAGCCCTGACACAGGGACCATTAATATAACTCCTTGAGGGTGCTGGATGTGCTGCACAGGGATTGTTATTACATATTTTAAAAAAATATAGTATTCTGCAGCAAGGATAGGATTTGACATTTCCGGGTAGCTGACGGATGTTGTATTTGTCTTCTCATCATGATATGTCTTTTATAAATAATCCTTGAAGTCAGTTTTATTTAATATTCTAGTCTGTCGGTGCCGCTTTGTGAAAAGATAGAGCACATGCATTTCCCTATGATTTACAGATTTACCTTAGGTATCAAACTATCTCAATGCTATCAACTTCACCTCTTTCTCTGTGCGTGCTATAACTCTGTTCAAATAACTGGAATGTGAGCATTGGTGCTTTCCCTTTGTAAACATTGCCTTATCATCCTACTCTGCTGAAGCCTCCCTTTTGTTTATCTACTGCGCTGGTAATGGGACAGAGTAATTTCTCATTTGTAACAATATCAAAAGGCAATTACAAGCCTGTGACTAAAAGCCACAGAACAATGTCCACCATCAATCATCTGAGAGGAAAAAGGCAGAGCGTAGAGGCATTTCCACCCGCTTATTTCCCCTGCCTGTTGCTCTGGTATTTGTGCTCAGCTGAACCTGGCCCTGGCTTATGGCTGCTTGGGTGCCACCGTGAAAGAGCAAAAACCTGTTGTGGATAGGGAGGCTAATTATTTGTCTTATTTACCAAGTTAAAATGTCAGGATCCAAATGCTGGAATCTAAATTGTGTGCCTCAACAAACAATTCTACCTACTTACATCAAGTCTTGTTCATTATGTCCACATTTCTCAAGGCATGTGTCACGGTACCTGCCTTGCTAACTCACTTTAAAGGAGGAGGCACATTTCAAAGACTTCTCAGTATGGAGATAGGGAAATGCCGCATTGCCGGAGGTGTCATTTTCAATTTGCTATTGACGTCTGGTGCATCCTTACGCAGTCAAAACGGCTCCAGTCTTGAGGAGAGATTGAGTTATTACATTACTCATGATGACTTCAGATTGATCGTTGCCTGGCAGGCATGTATTGGCACCTGCAGAACATGATCATCCACATTTAAAGTTTGTATGTGTCAATCGTTTCTCATTTCCGTACAGGAAACATAATGTACACACACTCTAAGCCCCAAATTGCAAAGGTCAGCTTCCAAGCAGGTTGCATTTTTTTAACATACAAAACTCTGACTTTGAGGCAGCGTTGACCCTGGGCTATTCTCAATCGATGATCAAGGCACTATACCGTGAAGAGAGCAGCCAATGTCTCCCATTCCATCTGCTATGTTAGTCTTTGACATTTTTTCAGCCCAAGGCATATATTGACAGCCTATTTCCCAAGCCCACACTAACTCTTTTCCTCCTCTACAAACACATACTGCACACCAGGTTCATCAAGAGTGGAGGAAGCTGTCCACAGTTGATCTGTAAATGTGTTTGTGTCCTTCTGTGGGTGTGCATTTGTGTTGCCACGATGGGACACTCTTCCCATGTCCCTTTAAGATTCCAGGCAGGTACAGTGCACGGCAGGCAATGAGGCTTACAGAAAGGTGGAATGTGAAAGAATGAGAGAGAGAGAGAGAGAGAGAAAGAGAAGGGGGGGAGGGGTGGTTTGACCATGGGGGATTCTGCATTAGAGCGATGCCAGGTGTGTGTCCAGTGTCACTGGCAGTGCTTAGTGCCATTAGTGCCAGTCAAAAGGTGGCAGCACTGGCCACAAGGGCATGGAATGGCCTGCAAGACGGTCAGCCACCCCCCCACACACTCAATTTCTCTCACATATGCACATGGAGCTCCATGGACAAGGTTTTTGGATGCACTACTAAGAACCTCTGTCTGCTATATACAGTCTGCATAGATGACTATTTGATGCCGGTGTATTGTGAGCTTTATCTGAACTAGCAAGGGCACGATGCATTTTAATGTCTTGTCTCGTTTCCACTACTTTGTGATTGAGTCTCTCTCATCCCCACCCCTCCCCCCGTCTTAGTTTTTCCCCATTTCTCTATTGAACAAGCAATGACAGAAGGATTATGCTGATAAATTCAACAAAGACATTCTGAAAGACTGAGTCAGAGGACACAGGAGTGAATGAGCATGCCTGTGTGTTTGAGAGACTGTGTGTGTGCGCATGTGAGACACTTGTGTCTACACTTGTGTGTCTTGTTTAGGGTGTGTTTCTTTATAAATTCTTGAGGATGTGTCCCTCTATACATGGTTTTGCGCTCCCTCAGCATTCAAGCGCATTTTTTTTGATGCAAACTCTGCTTTGAAGTCTTTGACGCTGTCACCCGACATTTCGCACTGCGGCGGTACCTGCGGGAGACCAAGGCGGCAAACTTGACCGACTTAAACTTAAAGATTTAAGCTGTAAAAAAACAACACCCCACACACCATCATCCTGCTGACTCTAACGGCAGTATGTCATCTGACAAAGCACAATCTCCAAAAAAAACTTGCTCAAGCTGGAGACATTTTGATGCAAGACAAAGCTCTGTCCATGGAATCTGTCTCTGCACGGTAGGGTGGGAACAAGCGGATGGATATATGGGAAGAATACATATACCAATACCCAGTGTTCAGATCTTTTACATTAGTAAAAGTATGTAAGTATACTCAGGAAAATGTACTCAAAGTATCAAAAGTATAAGTACTCAATACAGAAAAATTACCGATGTGACTGATATTCTATTATATCATTAGATTATTGTTACTGATGCAAGGGAGCATTTCACTGTAGTTGATTAAGATTAAGCTAATTTTAGCTCAAAGTGACACCTTTGCAATGCTCGTTTTATCCAACCAACAATGCAAACCTCAGATTTATGAATGCAAATAAAAATTGCAAATATATATATATATATATAAATGCAAAAAAAACATCTTTCCATTTGATCAGCTGGGTCATCAAAAAATTGACTATCAAGTAAAATTGAATTCATTAATCGACTAACAGTTTCAGTTCTTCTTGTATATAATGTTGGGTTGATTAAAAAAAAGCATCACATTTTATAAGCTCTTCATATGTTTTGCATTTGTAAAGAAAGAAACTATAAAGTATAAAGTCTGATATAGTAGTGCAGTAAAAAGTACAATATTGGCCTCTGATATGTAGAGGAGTATGAGGTAACATGAAAAAAAAATGCCAATACCACTTGAGTGAATACTAACTTGTTAATTTCCTTTGATTCAAAGCTTTACTTAATCAGTTTTCATTAAGGAAATATACATTCATACCAGTGTAGCTGTAGCATTTGATTTGACCCTTTAGAACTGAACTCGTGATCTTTGGTAACCCTCTGGTTACGTTGGGGTACTGCTGGTCTGGAAGTGAAGTTAAAAGCATGATGCATTATCAGTTTTAGGTATGGGGGAGGTCAAATCCAATCTGACATCTGAAAACAGCAATTTGTGGAAGACTTCAACAGTGCAAAATCTGAATATTACACAAAACAAATGTCTTATTCCACAATATATATTTAGTTAGATTTACGTGTTGATTTAGAGGACATTAAAATGAAATCTTGCCAGTCATTTGAAAATGATACCTGTAATTGGAATTCTTAAAATGAGCCTAGACACAATCAAACATAAGTATTCCACAAAACAAGACATATTTTAAAAGGCTGAATCTTTCATTAACTGGTTTTATATTGAGTCACAATATCTTGTTGGAACAGTTGGACTAAAAGTTTTTATATAAAACATCTCAACTTCCTCTTTGCCACTCTCTCAACAAACCCCTTTATCTGGCTTGTGCTCTTATTTCTTACTGTTGCCAGCATGGTAAATCTAAACTCATGGCTGGATGTAGTGCTGTAGGTCTACGGGTCAACAAACACACTTCAAACACACTAAGAGGCAACCAGCAGCCAAATTGACTCAGCTGAACAGGAGCCCGCTGTCTCTCTACTTTCACTTTCCCCCCCAGGGGGCACGCATTATGTTTTTTTGGCTTCCTAAATAGCCTGTGGTATCAAAAAAGGAGGTGACAGCAAATTAAGGGGCAGCATGGCAACCTTTTTTTTCTTTTCACAGGAAGAAACGTGCAAAGTAAATGTCTATGTGTGTGGATATCTTTGCATGTGGGATTTCATGCTTCTTTTGTAGCATGAGAATAATGATCATGTTTGCGAGCGTGTGTGTGTATCTGCAGTATGCCTGTGTGGCAGCATGTCAACATCTGCATTTCTGTGGGTTAATGCACAGATGTATGTGACATCATGTTTTGCACGTCTTCATCTAAATTAAACAGATAACTGTGTGTCTAATGAGCAGCGGTTTCCATTTGCAGGAGCTCATTATGCCTGCCCCCTGCCCTTGCTATCTCTCACTCTGGCCTGGGGACAGCTCCACTCCCAGGCCGTTGCTTCACAATCCTATCCCAGGATCTGCGCAATCAATATGCACTGGCTACTTTTTTTAATTATGCAATTCATCCTCGTCAAATGCCGTCTATATCCCAATTTCCTTCCCACGTACCCTCATCCCTCTCTATTTCTGCAGCCATTTTCTCTTTGTTTCTCCAATTTCTTTCCCCTTTAAATAAGTATCCCCACAGTGACTGCATGCACAAAAGCGAGCCACCACACATACACAGACGTCTGCTTCTCAGCCAATGACTAACAGTCTCATTTAGGCCTATTATTAATAATTCACTACCTGTTTGCCGGGCAAGCCTTGGCATGCTGCTGCACAAATAAAGTCTCTGAGGAACTACTAAGGCGTTTTAGGGACAACAGTAAAATGTGCTACAAAGAGGGGACCAAATCAGTTACCAAAACAGATAATAGAGTTTTTGTGCAGGTGGAGATTGGGTGTCAAAGGGTCAGTGATACTGGTCAGGTGAAGAGGTCAACTTCATAAAGTCTGATTCATAATGGGTAAGAACCCTTTTGACTGCCAGAGAAGAGGGGGGACATGAGACACCCTGCCCAGTCTGATGATCATTTAGACATATAGAGGAATGGTTTACTCCCATTCATTCTTTAAAAGGAACCTTGACAAATCACTGATTAGCTGCTTAACATTCCAGTTACTTTCATTTAAAACTCATCATTCTGAAATCAAAATGGCATTTATTTAGTTTGATAATAATGTACCAACACAAAACAGCTACTTTCTCAAGAGCAGCATCTAAAACAATTATTAGATTGCTGCAATTACCATGTAAACCTTAACTCCTTAAACAACAGTTCTGATTCAACATTCCGTCTTGGCCGGAGTGAGAGTGGAAGACAGATAAATAACATTATGTGTCAAGAAGGAAAGCCAATAAGTCTGGTTTTTCGGAGCAAATCAAAGCTGAAAAAGCAATCCGCATTTGCTGATTTGTTCCTGTGTGAGCAAATGCTACAGTACAACTGAATGTTTCTCTACTTCAATGAAACCTCCTTAAAAGAAATTTTATCATCTCAAAACTGGAGGAACATCAAGTTAAAAGAGAGACTTTCTATCTCAGTTCTGGAAATGGTGACAGAGGGAGATATAAGGTTATCACCTTGAATGTAGAAACACACAAAATACAGACCAAAAGTCGAGGAAAAGGCAGATCACTGATTACCGGATATAAAAAAAGGATGTAGAAGTGATATGAAAATGAGGACAGAGGAGTGGATTCCACTTGAGCTGAGAGCCTCGCTCTCTTCCCCTGCCCTTCACACACACAGATCAGTGTAACGTCTCTCTCCTTACTTCTCTCTCCCTTGTTCTGTCTGAACACACACACACACACACACACACACACACACACACACACACACACACACACACACACACACACACACACACACACTGCAGCTTCATGAATTAAACTAGGGTAAAGACAGGGTTCAAAGCTAGAGTGATTTCTCAGAGCTGCATCTTAAGCTCAAATCACCTGCTCTCTGTTCTTATCTTTTCTCACACTGACTTTTAACTTCCCCCAACACACACACACACACACACACACACACACACACACACACACACACACACACACACACACACACACACACACACACACACACACACACACACACACGTAACAATGGAGAGAGAAATTTGAAGAAAAGAGACAGAACAAGAAGATGAATGGAAAGAAGGAAGGATACAAACAACATGGGCTGTGGGGAGAGGGAGCAGAGGAGGTATGAAAAGGAAGTAAATGAAGGACAAAGTGGACATTATCTCCTCCTCCTCCCACAGTGTGACTGTCTTCTACCTCATCTCTCACTCTGCATTGAATCTTGAGCACATACTCTAAGTGTAAACACTTTCCCCTCTCATCATGGGACAACAGGAGGGCGGATTACCTGTTACAAATGTAGTCAGTAACCTAATCCAGTTATTAAAATATTAATAACGCAATTAATAACATTGATTTAACGCAATTTAATCAATGTCAGTTACTTACAGATTACCACAGAACCAAATATGCATAACTTGCACTGTACTGTGATGGTGTTCCCCTTTTTTGCTTTAAATACACAATAATTGCAAAATGTTCACTCAGTGAAATCATTCTTTTCTTGTTAGAGGCCATGATTATGAATGGGCAACGGTTAGCTACGGTTTCAATTGAGACCAGAGTGGTGGTATGTGAGACTCATGAAATGTTGTAATGTGTGCGCATGTGTATGATATATTGTTTTAAAATGTATTTTAAAATTGTACTGCTAATAATTTCCATTTTGATGTTTTCGTCATCGGTAATTTCAGTACGCTTTTATTTTGTCACTTTATCGAAATACGGTTAAAAAAAAAAGTTATACTAATTATGTAACGCCGTTCCATGTATTCCGTTATGTATATATATATATATATATATATATATATATATATATATATATATATATGGCATCAACCTGGCAAGGACCTTTCCTCAACCCCATCTCCCACCATTCTCTACCTGCCTCTTTTGCCAGCTGCAGTTACCATACGCTTCTCACTGGCTTATCTCCCTGTGTTCACAGTTTCACTGCTGTGATGAATCCCTTCCATATGGGGTGAGGAGAGAGAGGGAAAGACCGAGAGATTGAGAGTCAGATAGGGGCAAAGAGAGGCACAGACAAGAAGGATATTCAGAATGTTGGTTTTTGCCCACAGACTGAAGCACGCACAACATAGTCAGGAACAAACAAGCAGGAAATACCCAGACTGTTACCACAACCTTCTCAGGTGGATTACAGTTCGCACCTGGCATCAGCATGTCACCAACGTCTCTCGAGTTGACCACTTGTGATTGTAGTAGTTTCCGGGACACTACACCTTGTTATAACCAAAAAAGATGTACATACAAAGAGAAGAGCTCGTCTGAATGTTCAGCTTAGTCAGGAACCCACAAATTGCTTATGATGTCATTCATACAGTCATACTCTTTCTTTCACTCTCTCACATTCACAGACACAAAATATGTGCACTAGGGCAAGAACAACTACGAGACAAGGTGAGCAAGAGACAAGGAAGACAAAGGGAGAGTAATTGATGAGAAGGGGTGGGGTGATGTACAGCAGTAGGGGGGTCAGCCTTTTATCTTGAAGCAGAATATCTGAACAGTGGTGACTGCACTGTGAGCTGAAAACCGCATCAATATTTTATCACTGCAGCTCGGCCGGCAAGTTTGGATTTTCTCCCTTTGTTGGTCCATGACAGCCTCAAATGCTACCAGTGAGGAGTGTGGGTGGGGCTTCAAGAGTATGTGAAGGTTTTTGACTTGAAACTATGCAATTTTACATCATTTGACAATTATTATTAGGGCTGCAACAACAAATCGATAAAATTAGATTATTAAAAGAGTTGGCAACAAATTTCATTATCGATTTGTTGTGTCACGCGACTAGGGATGGGCATTCGATTAAATTTTCTTTGTCGATCGTCGATATTTTTATATTAAAATTCATTATTTATTTAACTTTTTATAAATTAAAAACCAATGAAAATAAAAAAATACAGCATGTTTTTACCTTGATGAGATCTTAATTACAAGAAGAACAACGTGTGACAGTTAAACTGGAGGTTTGGCTAAACTTGAAGATATATGCGCTGCGGTGTTTAATTTAGCAGCAGAACCGTTGCTGCGAGCCGGCGTTGTTAAACAGAGACCCTCGTTTGTTCCAAAATAATAAATAAAAATAATAATGTTCAATAATAACTTAACCATAACTTAACCAAAAACATAATACTACTTAGATCTGACAGGTTTTGTCAAAATGTAACTCAAAACTATCCAAGGCACGGACAAAGCCTAATACAAAATAACCAGTTACTCACATAGAACTTCTGCACCAGTCTACTGGTTTTTGTTGAGAAAAATAAGCAGGTTGACATGATCTGGGATCTGAGGTTCCCTTATTACATCCATGGGTCAGACGCGACCGCTACCTGGTGATCGTCAGTTACACACAACCGAACACACCCGCCGGCCCGGAATGCAGGTAGCTACCTCCGCGCTAACTTGGCCAGCCCGGCCTGGGGAACCTCATTCCGTTCTTCGTTTTGTAGTGAGGTGATGACACCATTGCAAAAGTGATGACTGGCTGGGTGGGCGGATGCCCTGCACACTCTGAGTGACTACCTATCACTAAACACAGGACAGCGACAATGGTGACGAGCCAGGGAAATTTAAAGGTAGCGTTCTCAAACTGGAAGTACCGGCACTACTTCTCGCTCATTGAAATTAAGGCAAGAATGTTTATGTAACATGCACGCTATGCCCAGGAAAAAAGACTTTATCCACGTCTGCCTCACGCAACACAATCTTATCAACACATGCTAACACGACACGTGAGCTCCAGCGAGGAGACGGAGCCACTCTATTAAAACAAGCAACGCTCCATTTTTTGGGTCAGCAACAGGTGACCAAGGCCGAGCTGAACACATTGATTGCTGATTGGTATGTTGTTGAAAACATGCCCCCCCCTGTCCACTGTGGAGTCTGAGTCATTAAGAGCTATCCTTGCATATCATATGGCAGGCTGCAATCTATTGAGTTCAGATAAATACCAAATGTTCTAAAATACTGTATATAGTGTTTTTATTCTTCAATCAGTTAACTTAATATAAACATCTTTGATGTTAAAAATGTTATAGAACGTAATAGCGTTATAGAACATAAAAAATAACGTCACAGTTACTTTGATGAGTAACTAATTACTTTTACAATGTGGTAACTGAGTTACTAACTCAATTACTTTTTGGAATAAGTAATTTGTAACTGTAACTAATTACTTTTTTAAAGTAAGATGACCAACACTGTGTATAACTATTATCAGACCGGCCCTGGCAGCCTCAAAACAAAGTCCAGACTCTCCCGATTGCCACTCCGCCAGTGATCCAAGGTGTGGGAGCATTTCACACTCAATACATCAAAAAAGTGTGTTAATTGCAAGATAAGCAAAAGCGACATGTAACGCACGGGAGCACCACGGTGATGATTCAGCACCGTAAACATGTTGGAGTCCTTGATGAGGAGGAAGGGAGTGCAACAGCAGGGTAAAGTCACTACAGAATCCTACTTTTGTTCCGTTTTGAAGTGAGGAACGTAACGTCCCTCCAGTAGCTCTTCTGGTGCTGCTGTTTACTCTTATCCAGCTAGCTACGTTAATAACAGTAGTAAAGCAGGGGTGGTATAGTTGCAAGACTTTTTCACCCACCTTTTTTGGCCCATTCATTTTTCAATCTGTAGTCATGTATATATTGTGTGCTTTGTCCCATATCAGTTATTGTTGACAAATATATTTGTGTGTTGTACTTTTTAATTTTATTTTAAAGTTGGTCATCTTAAGCTGTGTTTAAATGTGGTGTATAAATGAACTTAACTTGCACTTACTACAATGATGGTAATAATTGAATGAATAAGCTTCAAGTGAACGTGTGTGTGTGTGTGTGTGTGTGTGTGTGTGTGTGTGTGTGTGTGTGTGTCTGTGTGTGTGTGTGTGTGTGTGTGTGTGTGTGTGTGTATCTGCTCTTTGGGTTAGGCTACTTACCTTTACACAACTAGTAACTAAAACAAGTATGTATTGAGTTGATGTAAATTAATGCTTTTTTTATCCGATTCATCGATTAATCAAAAAGAAATTGACAGATTAATCCATTATTAAAATAATCGTTAGTTGCAGCCCTAATTATTATTATTATCACTAGAAAGGCACTCAAGAGTTCACAGAACTGGGCCAAGGCATGGTGACGGTAACTCATTTTTCGATTAATCCTTCACCACATGAATGCAGCACATTCTCCACATGTTAACGGAAGTGAAAAAGCAACTAGTGTATCTGCCCTGTGATTCTGATCCACTACAAAATGTAATGGGTTTTTCCTTGGCCCACGCTACACCCTTCCCCCTAAGTTTCAGAGAAATCAGGTCAGTTCTTGCCTCCTTGGCGGAGGTAAGAATAGGAGCCTAGACCCCAACTCCAGACCTCCAGGCACCCACACTTGGCCATTGTCCAGGTCTCTCTGCTCGAGGAAAACTGAAACAGCTGATGCTACTAACTAGTGAGTTGCATCAGGTGCATAAGATGTTCAAAACATAATGCAATGAGATGTTCCTAACAGCTATTGTTTGTTGTTTTTTTTCCACTGCTTGGGGCCAATAAACTGGTGATGACAGTGATGCGTACGGTAGATGACCTACCACAAAAAAAACTTGAACATTATGGATTCACAGTGTCTTCTTGTACTTATTTGCCTTATTGCCTTATTTGCCTTATTTGCTTATATACCTAGCTATTTGGCACTCAATTAGTGTGAGGAACATTGTTTTATCAGTGCTTATTATTGTGCATTAGCAAACAACCCGTTCTGACCCAGCACACTAACGGAATGACTGGTAGATGATTCGCTGTTATTGGCAAAATTATTTATACTGCCTATGCAGGACGTGTCACTGTATCGATAAATTACAGAACCCTGTCCTATGCGTTGGCTTGTCCAGATGCACTCTCTATTGATTTTACATTCATGCACCTAAACCATTTAATGGCAGGGAAAACCCTGCCATAGAATCACAGTTTTATCTCTCTTTTCCTGTTTAATCTTTTGCATCTTAATCTTAAAACGACCAGCTTTCTTGCTTCAGAGCGTGAGACTCCTCTCTCTGCTGTTCACTGCTGCTATGTATTTACACAAAGGGGGGACGTGTGGGCCTGCACTTCTTACTCTACATTCCCTGTTTCTCCACCTGCCTCATCCCTGCTCTTTTATACTATATTCAAAATCAGACCACTAAATAATTTTGCAAATGCTGGCCTTTAATTAAAAGTCTCACTTGCACCCACCTCTTTGATATAATACATGAACCCTTGATTCATCATGTATTTATTGTAGAATTGATCCAAACTACACTGGCTGTCAGTGGAAAGCCCTTTACACATTAAAAGCCAATACATTTGAGGATTCACAGAGATGGACAACACACACTTCCAATCACAAATGAGCAACAACTCATTAGCAGCTGTAGTAGCAGTAATTATATTATCAGCACGGATGACATGATGTCAGTTCAGCTGCTATGATAGAATCCTACTGAGTCAAGGCATTTCAGTACCGGGGGCATTATGAATCATGAGATAAGACAAACATTGTTTTTGAATATGTATAAACTAGGAGAGGCATATAATAATCCCAGTATTTTTCAGTTTTATATTCATAGGAGTGTGAGCTACAGAGCGCTGCAGCTGTGTTCAATCTAGCTGTACTTAAATGGTTTCATATGACCTTTTGGCCTTTTCCCAGCAGCACATTATAGTGCCGCTGACAGTGACTGCCTGTGCAAATCAGGGTTGAGGCACTGTGCACCTTGCCAATGGAACTTTCTGTGATATACAATCAAATGCAGAGGACCCCCCTCGCCTGCCTTCCCGCCAGCTTCCAACATGCGGGACCACTGGGTAATTGATCGAAAATGAAACCAAATGAGATTGATTAGAGCTTTTGTGGAGTCTGGCTATATGCTCAAGATGAGAGAAGTAATTCAGCTAGAAGATCAGAGGGTGAACGTAGAGCAGATATGCGTGAGACGTGTGGCGAGCAACAGACAGAAAGAGAGAGGTAGAGAGAGAGAGAAACTATTGATCAAGCAAAGCTGTGCTGCCTGTCGATACGGGCCTCTCTCCAGGGAGTGGAGTGACACAAAATAGGGGGGTCCAATATTTATCAGGCTGTGTGTTTGTTTCTGTGTGTGCAAAGGGAGGGTATGGCCACGAGCTTGTGTGCACATTTGTAGACCGAGAAGAGTCACCCTGATGGGATTTTATCGAAACACACTTAATGCCAGTATGTAGTCTACTCATGCATGCTGCATCTGTCACAAGTACCAAAGACAGGCCAATTTAGGGGTCTGTGAGCTAACTATCGGAAAGCAGAGCTAACCTTCAAACAGAAAGTCAGTGAGGGAAAGCAAAGGGATATGTCGTATTGATTAACTGCAGTATTTTATGATTTTCCATAAAGAATACACAGAGAAATAAAACTTGTATGTTCCTCAAGCAACGTAAAGTGTTTTCTAAGAGCAAGTGGGTATGAAATTCCAACATTACTTTCCAGTATGATGGGCAAGAGATGATGTATTGCATGATCTAATGTCATTTTAAATAACTTTAAACTCAATTACCATTTCCAATAAATTCATACCCATGCATCTTTATAGAGTGCGTGATCTACCGATACATGACAAAGGTTGAATGTGAGGTTAATATGCAGAAACCCATGTCCTTTATTAAGGAGGTAGAGTAACTTACATAAACACTTACACTACGCTGGCTACATAGACACTGTGTGTGTGTGTGTGTGTGTGTGTGTGTGTGTGTGTGTGTGTGTGTGTGTGTGTGTGTGTGTGTTGGGGGAGAGGGGTAGGGGGTGCAATAGGAGACAGAGAGAGAGAGAAAAATTCAAACTCATCTCTCTGTTTTTTCACGGCATTTCAATGGGTTTTAAACAGCCCTCAGGCTAATCCCTGCAAGTGGTTTTCAATTCATCACCCCTTTCGGTAGCTGGACAGTTTTCTCCAGCCTGTTCATTCATGGAACAGGAAGGGGAAGGGCAATCTCTGTCAGTGTTTCCCCTACCATTATATTGGGGGATGGCCCGCCACACCGATCGGTCTCCCCGCCCTGCCTGACCGATAAGGAATTATTGATTTCATTCATTCGTTTTTCATAATACATAAATATATAGACAGAAATAAACTTAGACATTTACCTTTGAAATAATATCCCTCAATCACGTATAGTTCAAGTCATGTTTTTCTGAATGTTGTGGTGATATTATTTCATTAGATTGTTCATCTTGTCACCTCTTTCAAAGAGGGCACATGTTTCACTTCAGTATAACAAACTTACCAGAACCACCACCAATCAAGCTGACGTTTCCTCTGGACCGCCAGAGAAGCACCGGAGCTGACCCAGTAAAAGACTGCGGTCAAGCCCACTGTCTCTCGCATCTCCGTGGTCAAACCAGCTGCCACTAAAGTTGGAGTGCACCCGTATTCTGAGAATTAGGATAAACGCATTGAAACGGCCAATGATACACAGATGTTGATGGCATACTATAAAATGGTCGTCCAGCTTCACAACACTTCACTTTATATATGATATTTTTGTGAGTAATTGTGACTGTAATTGTTGGGTTTTGTATGTATTGTTTGGACCCCAGGAAGACTAGCTGTATTAAACATTGTTTAACCAAGGTTGACTAGGGCTTCTTGTATGCTCTGTATGTGGTGGGGCTGTAGCCCTAAAGATGATACAGCATTTTGTTTCACTCTGCTAATTTTCCGCCCACCTCTGCTTTTAAAAGCTTTTACAGTGGGAATGCTTTGTCAGGCATGCCAATGGTCACCTCCGATACACGGCATCTGGGCGGCCTAAGCTACTCTCATTTACAAAGAACAGTCTCGCCATGAATAATACAGGGTGTGCAAAGCACAGGGTTGGAGACAGGGGAGTGGTGAAGATGTCGCGGCTTATTTCAAGCAGGTCAAGTGAGAAAAACCAAGTTGGAGAACACAAGATAGATGCATCTGTAGTGAGTGATCGGTCAGAGAGAAAGCAGAGCGTAGAGAGTATTCAGCAACAAGATGATTCATGGAGACAGGAGCGATGCTCCAGCTGCATCTTCCTCAGGATCCCAAACACAATTAAAATTCTTCTTGACTCTCTGATGCGTGCTGGAAAACAAATGTGCTGAAACGCATGTATTATCAATGCTACAAAGCCGCATTTTCAGCTACAGTCAGAAAAGCTGCATGCAGAACGAAGTAGGTTATTCATGTGGTTTCTGCTCTGCTCAAGGACACTTGTCTACTTTGTTATGCTCATATGCCTGGCCTTGATCGATCCTTGGCCCTCCTCAGATGCACTGTGGGGTAGACTTTTGTGTGTGTGTGTGTGTGTGTGTGTGTGTGTGTGTGTGTGTGTGTGTGTGTGTGCGTGTGTGTGTGTGTGTGTGTGTGTGTGAAAGGAAAACGTACAGAGGATACACAATCCTGGGGAGTGAAGTGGAGATAGTGGGAATAAGTTAATTTTAAATACACCAAGCAAATGGAATATTGGATCTGTATAAGATAGCAAAGTCCTAACTGTGTGCTACTTGCACCTCTGTGTGACTCTGTATAGCTAGTAACAATGAAGCTAATTTATAACATCTGCACACAAACTTTTCCTTTGGTGGAAAATGTAACCCTGACAAATCATGAACAGGGAACTGAGAACAACAAAAAACTATCCGACACAATGTCTCCCCTTTTGTTCCTGAGTTATGGTGTTGAATATTGGCCGGAAAAGCATTTTTGCAGGACATTATGGGGTCCTTTGACCTTTTGGATATAAAATAATATGACATTTAGAAATGTGATAATTAGCCCAGGAATTATTGAGTTATGGTGAAAAATGCATGCACCAAAATCAAATCAGTTCATACTTTAATCCAAGTGGCAAATGCCAAATTTGAACAAATTCTTCCAATGGGGTCCTGAGATATCGCGTGCACGAGAATGGGACGGAAGGACAAGCCGAAAACATAATGCCTCCGGCCACAGCTGACGCCGGTGCGAAGGCACAGAAATAAAACTGTATTGCACTGTATGGTACATACCTGTCAAGTTTTGGATTTGAAAATAAGGGACATTTTCCGCCGCCCACCACGAGCAGTCCCACCACCCCAACCAAGCTACAGTAGGCTATCCCTTACATTTTAAGACAGGTGTACAAGAAAGCTAAAACCACCACTTGATGCAGAATGCTGAAAACATTTTCAATTTATAACATTGCTTGTCTTTACATTTACATTTTATTTTCATTCCACACATTCTTTTCATTTCATATTGCTTTTCTTTTACAGTTTTTCTTTTCATTTCAAATAACTTTTCTTTACTCTTTTAGTGAGTTATTGTACAAATTTGTTGCAGACTTTGCATTCTTTAAGACTGTTCTGGAAGGAGTGTATTTGTGGGCTGGGCCAGAGTGGTTCATTTTACATGAGAGTAGAGCGCAAACAGTGCTGTTGTCTAACGTCATCCTATTCTCTGTAATAATCTTTCGTACCATGCTAAACACCCTTTCTGAACTTGCAAAAAACGCGTGACTGTCCCCCACCCTGCTCCTCTTCAGAAAAGTCAATTTGCTGTCCCACTGATCGCGGTATTTACATGAGGGTTTTGTTTTTTTGGCAGGAGTGCCTTCCGTCTCTGTTGTAGCGTCCATCATCCGTCTCCGTTTTTTTTCTTTTTTCCCCCGCGTTGTCAGTCATCATCTGACCTCACACACTAACCTCGCGACAACCTACAGTACCTGTAGTAGGCTACTGCAGGTGGCAGTTATCGAGAGGCTAGTGACAGAGCTCAGATTGGGAATGTTTTTTGTTTTTTTTTACTCCGCCCGGTCCCGGGGTATAATTATTTTTTTATAACACAAGTTGAAATACGGGAGATTTACAGGAAAATACTAATACGGGAGGATGGCGGGAAAGAAGGGTAAAATACGGGACTTTCCCGGCCAAAACGGGATACTTGACAGGTATGATATGGTATGAGCAGCAGTTCAGCATTTAAAATAACTATAATAGCAGTGTGTTTAAAAAAAGTGAATAATGCTCAAAATCCTTAGAATAGCTTTTAATTCCATAATATCAATGCATTGGGAACACTGCACATTCAATTCCAAATCCAAACATGATCAAACTGATCAGGTTCATGTTATACCTTTACAGAAAGTACAGTTTCTTTACAAACTCAAACATTTACTGTATCAACTGAAAAATGTCTCAAGGGTTTGCTTTACTTTGAATCACTGCACTAATATTTAGTTGCATAACCATTATTTCTGAGAACTGCTTGACATCTGTGTTGCATAGAGTCGACCAACTTCTGGCACCTGTGAACAGGTATTCCAGCCCAGGACGACTGAACTACATTCCACAATTCCTCTGCATTACTGGGTTTTGCCTCAGAAACAGCATTTTTGTTTGGGGATTGGGCTGGCCACTCCATAACATCAATCTTGTTCATCTGGAACCAAGACTGTGCTCGCTTACTGGTGTTTTTTGGGTCATTGTCTTGTTGAAAGACCCATTTCAAAGACATTTCCTCTTCAGCATAAGGCAACATGACCTCTTCAAGTATTTTGATATATTGAGACTGATCCATGATCCCTGGTATGCTATAAATAGGTCAAACACCACAGTATGAAAAACATCCCTATAATATGATTTTTGCACCACCATGCTTTACTGTCTTCACAGTGTACTGCGGCTTGAATTCAGTGCATGGGGGTCGTCGGACAAACTGTCTGCGGCCCCTAGACCCAAAAAGAACAATTTTGCTCTCATCAGTCCACAGAATTCTCCTTTGGCCAGTCAATGTGTCCTTTGGCAAATTTCAACCAATTCAGTACATGTCTTTTTTTCAGCAATAGGCTTCTAGCTGATAGCTTTGCTTCACATAGCCTTCTTCTGATCGTAACAGTACTCACAGGTAACTTTAAGTCTTCTTTGATTTTCCTGCAGCTGATCATTGGTTGAGCCTTTGCCATTTTGGCTATTCTTCGATCCATTCGAATGGTAGTTGACCGTTTTTTCCCAAGTTGTTCAGGCTTTTGATGCCACTTCAAGGCATTTGAAATCATTTTGGCTGAGCAGCCTATACTTTTCTGCACTTCTTTATATGTTTTTCCCTCTCCAATCAACTTTTTAATCAATGTCCGCTGTTCCTCAGAGCAATGACTGACTGGAACGACCCATTTTTGAGTATTTCAGTGTGAAATGCACTATAACCAGCATGCACAACATTTGCTTCCTTCCTTCCTTAAATATGAGCCATAATTGACACCTGTTTCTTCACAGAATCAATCACCTCACTAAGTGAACACAATACTGCTATTATTTTGAACATGCCCCTTTCAATTACAGATTAACTTACACAGAATGAGCAGCATGCATGTCATGACTGTTGAGTCTGGTGGTTTTCTATGACTCTACAACACTTACTTGTAAATTATTTGACATGTAGAAATATCAGTTCTAACCAAAAAAATTGATTTATGAGGTTAGTAATGTTGGACTGCTATTATTTTGAACACAACTGTATATTTTATCAGTCTGTATCTGCCTGTGAGTGCATACAGAATAATCTCCTTATGGCCAGCAGTGAGCTATACAGATACAACTAATGGCCCCAGAACAGGGAAGTCATGGCAACAAGAATGGAGAAAAGGATGAGCAATGACAGAACAGCAGGGCCAAATGAATAGACGACATAAACACAATGAACATCAGCGCTGCTTTAGGTTTTCAATGACTGAAAAAACTAGTCTGTAATCATGCAATTGCTTTGATATTGTTGATATAATATGAATAAAGAGTTAAAATTGTGAATATTGTGGTGCAGGTGTCACTCAATTACAATGATGATTGATGCTGATAATTGGGCACAGGACTATAATGAAAAAAATTATATTTGTACTTTTATAGTGGCAAAAAAGAGCACTAAGAATAATAACCAAAGAGAGATACAGCAACAGAAAAAAAATACATTGATCTATGTTTGATATAATGCAGCTGTGAGGGTGCTGCATGGGTACATTATTGATCTAGGTATCATCAATAAATATTATTAATGATGCTTTACAAAGTCATAGTCACTGCCTATAGTATAAGCAACTGAACTTCAGTAATATAAAAATACAATGAAAATGTAAACAGCTTCTCTTGTGTCAGATAGTGATGGGACTGGTTTATTCACTCCAACTGTGAAAGTAACACGTTGCCTCGGCAGCTAAGGAAGGGGGGGCTTTGAAATCCTCTCTCTCTGTCTACATCATCTTTTGCTCTCTTTCTCTCAGTTGCTCTCATCTGTATTCGGCCTGTCCCCATGTCATCCGTCGGAGTACAGAAAAACAAACACATTGGAATGAAGCAATAATGTTGAGAGACTCTCAACACAGCATATTCTAGTATAGTAATGCTGAGGCACAATAGCACATATACCGGGTCTATATACCTTCATTAGCTAAAAGGTCTTAATCAAAAGCAAACAGTGGAGTGCATATACTAAAGGTTAGGTTTCATAATGCAGTTTTGTCACAGCAGTGAATAATAAAGAGTTAATTCTTGTGAGCCTAACTATCAGTAACATCACTCTCTGGACACATCGTAATTATATAAAATTCCACACAGGGCTTTAGCAAAACGGGTTTGGGGATAAGCAAGCAAAAGAAAATCTATTAAAATGTCACGGTCTATGCGAGTGAAATGCACCTCTATGTATATTAATTCTTTAGGGAAGGGGAGAAGGATACTCCTGATTTATCGCCCTGTTCAGCCGCCATCATTTATCACCTCACTAGCCAGCTGATTCAGGCCCGCTTGAAAATGGCCACTGCGTTTCCGCTTGGAGAATTCCATTACTGGTCTAGAGACATAGGGGAGGATGTGGAGGATGTGAGGGTAGCTTAAATCCAACAGAATACAACATAGAAGAGCCAATGTTAAGGAGGGAGTCGGTTTGCACTACACAGATGCCCCTGATTTGACTGTAAGCACATATATACATGTCCTACACTCACATCAATATACTTGCACAAGAAAGGAGTGACATGGACTTGAACTCTGCTGGATTATTACCACTATTACCATTACCATTATTACCAACAGTACAATTGTGACACTTGCATGGACAGACCAACTTCACGTTCAATTAGAAAACATTTGACATGAAGTAGACATTTCATTGACATGCCAGAGAAAATCTACTGGCTGTTTGAAACACATTGCATCCAGAAATATGATCCATCCAGTTCACAGAGCGCTTTGTCAAACTTGTGTGTTTTACAGCAACTTGACTGCCATCTTACAGCAATACCTCATGCTACTGAAAAGAGTTAGTGTGGAGGAAGAAAAGTCTGAGGAGTTACATATTAGCTTCAAGTGAAGTGCGTGTTTTAAAAGCCATTTTGAAGTTTCTAGCTAACACACGATCAATTGTTATTTCCTGAGAATGCACAGGTGTAGGACTCTTGCTAACGGAAACTATAAGAATTCATGGACATGCAGTGCCTGTTGATTACATCTTTTAACAAGAACCTCAATCTATATTAGTTTTCCCAGAGCACTTTGCTCGTGTATAGATTATGTTGTCTCCAACTCCAAAAAGAAAAGTTTAAGTTTTTCTGTTTATAATTGGTGATTTTAAATGCTTTATCATCATCTCTAACAATGGCAGAAAGTATTTAATGAAGCATGTAGGTGGAAAACATTTCTGAGTTAAGCAGCTAGAAATTATGTAATATTTCATCCATAGCTCTAATCTAATCTGATATCTGTTATGCCGCTATGTTAACCATTTTAACATGGTAGAAAAAGCTAGAGGTAACTGCCACCTCTACACAGAGCTTCCAAAGTCT